>WURS02087305.1:0-10050 GCA_011762765.2 Rhinocypha anisoptera
TGGTGAAGGGGGGGGGGGGGGGGGGGGGGGGGGGGGGGGGGGGGGGGGGGGGGGGGGGGGGGGGGGGGAGGGAGAGACGTAAGCCCCGGTGTTTTTTAATGATAATGACGGCAAGGGTGAAAGGAGGAAAAAAATGGAGAGAGCCGGAGGACAGAATTGGACAAAAAATCACAAGGTCGTCCTTAAAAAAATGGAAGGAAAGGGAAGGTGGATTGTTTTGTCAGGATATTATCCCTTTGTCTCGTGCATCGGAATCCAACGGACAATGGCTGGATTGTGCATGTGGTTTGAGAAAATTCCTCACCTCCCGCTAACCGTGGTTTCTTGTCCGTGTTTTTCGTTCCCTCTGTTACGTTATGAGTTCATTTTTTTGGAATGTATTCTAAGATTCAACAAGTTTTTAAAATTCCCACTCAGTCTCATTCACGATAGAGTCAATAGATGAAATAATAACATTCATATTTTATTGCGCGTTATAATTTAGATGGATCTTAGAATTAAAAGATTCTATCCACTCCTGTTCCAGTTTCTGCAAGGATCCTTGGACTAAGGATTCATTGAAGGACGCCAAATAGGATTTGAATGGGTAAAATTTGTAAAAGTTTTGTTCAATCAGTCTACGAATTTGTAAAAATTATTTCAGTTTCGGTATAAGTAGCAATGTTGTGTTTTCGAGATTTCTAACACTTTAACATAGTCATCCTTCATTTTAAATAGTATCTCTTTTTCCTCTACACCATACAAAAATAGAAAATTAAAAAAAAAATATATCGTGACTGATGTGGAATCATTGTTTTCTTTTTGAGTTTAAGAGTTTATAACGATACCTAAAAAATCACTTTTGCATCTTCTCATTAAGTACGTATAATCCTTCTGAGGTCAGTTGAAAATAACCTGTGGCTAGCTAAAATTTTTTCGCCCCTTGGAATTTTCGACGTTGCTCGAATTAGGCCATTCTTATTTTCTGACATGCAATGTATACGTTGAGCCTAAAAAACGTCCTCTTCCTTTACAAGTTTTAAATGTTCATATATTTTTAAATTTAAACTCCCGAATAGGTGGACTTTTCTCCACCTAGGGTATGGATGTGTGTGCTTCGTCATTGAAGTAATTTATATTTAAGCATCTCCTGACGAGCCCGTGGCACAGGAGGACTTAAAATGGTTTCTAGAATGACAGTGTCTGAACTTAAAAAAAATATATGGCTAGGTAAGTTAACACCGAAAAATATCCGATAGGTTTTCTTCCACAACTTTGTGTTAAAAACTTATGTGAGGATAAATATATTGATCAACTCAGATATTTAATTATATTTGGTAGAGTTAAAAAAAAATCACAAATTCTCTCACGGAGTACGAGTAAGCACCGTGTGGTTACGCTCCTTGATTGTAAAGTCGAGGTAACTAGGCCGAGCGGAAGGTGCAAGAAGGTCGAGGGATAAGGACCGAAACTTACCTGGCTTTGACCTAAGACGGACGTTCATGCAAGCAGTCTCTGTTTAACTTCTCCTCCATGGAACGGTAATTGATTTGTTTCACGCAAAACACACACTGAGGGACCGGAGAACCGCTAACAGTATTCGTCGGGGATGAATGCAGGACTTTGACTCTTGATGACGGAGTTCGACTGACCAACCCAACTACTTCCCCCTTCGACAAAGGACACCATGGCGGTACAGCTCGTAATTCCAAATATCAACTACAAGTGAGGTTGGCATAAATATTAACGTGGACAAATACTTACTGCAAACCGCGAACATTTCGTCGTCAAGGGGTTTATTGTTTTCGTCGTGTTCCGAGTCAAGAGATCTCACACGCGGTAAATGTTAAATTTGTGAAATTTTCGGGGACGCGCATTTCTCCGCGCCATCATGTCAAAAAGAGACTTAATCAATTGGATGCTTTCCACGAAACGTTATGACTCTGCAGATCTGCGACAGAACTTTCTCGTCTTCTCCGTGGAGATCGTAAAGACGTGCCTCCCCCGTGTCATCTTTCAAACTCTCTCCGAGAAGCGGCGATTTTATCTCTTCCCCACCGAGGGCCAGCGACCCCGCGCAATCCTTCATCTCCGTCCGGACTTGCCGTCTGGCCGTGAAATTTTTACCCCTGTCCCTTGAAAATTTCTCTGTACCACGGGGCCCACGACTTTTTCTGCTTCATTGGATGTCGGCTCGGAAGATTTCGAGAGAGAGAGAGAGAGATTCATGCCTTCTAATCACATAGACCATTAACCCCAAGTGGAACGTCTCGTTCTCTCCTGAGAACCGACACATAATGCGCGTCCTCGCGATTAGGTCCGAAGGGAACCTTCATAGATAACCAGCGAGTGATTCTCGTTTATTTTTTCTTCCCGAAAAGTTCCGTCAGGGCCGAATGAGTCCAAATAGTCGTGAAGCAACTTCCATTGGGGGCGAAACGCTTTCTTTGGAGAAGCAGGTATTAAAATTTCACTTTCGTCATATTCACCATTTCCAATATTCGGACTAAAAAATTGATTTTTCTCAGCATCGGATTTGTTTTTTGAAATATCCTGTTACTAAGAGTACAAAGGTCCAATCGGATCGTGGTAGCCCAAGACTTAGATCGCTTGGTTACTGAACGGGGGACCCGGGTTCAAGGTCGGGTGACATCTCTGGACACCTCAAGCTAAACCCAAACTGAGTGATTTTTATGGGTACCGAATCGTCCTTGGAAACCACAGAATGCATAGGGAAAGGAACTGGCGTGATGTGTACGGATTTATATGCCATCGGTCTTATTAGTAGGTGGGCCCTACCCTCACCTATCAAACCAACATTAGGGTTGAAGAGTGTTTTTTTTAGATCCAATAATTCTAGGCAAATGACCCTATACAAAATTCAATTATACCCCCAAAAATCGGGTACAGGACTTTTTCATTGCCAGACCCACGTTTTTAGTTGACGCAATATTTGGTGTCATTCGGGAAAACAAAAAATTCTTTATTTGGTTTCCAATTTATACGTTATCACGAACATGTGATTTTCTCTTGAATGCCGTTTTCCGAGAACAAATTACGCATAATAGACAGTGAGGAATTATTTTCACCGTAAATATCAGTTTTAATGAAGCTAGTCATTCTAATGTCGAATCTCCTTTTAGCTCTCTCGGCTTGGTGACTCAACTGCGAGAGAATTTTTTAAATCGGATCAAGGACCTCGCTTAGTCTTTGGACTGATTCTAATTCTTACTTTTTTCTCGGAAAAGTTTGTCCTAAATAGTTTGCTGACCCTGAAATGGTCATTGACTCTCGCAATAACAATCTCATGTAATGCGCAATTAAACGGAGATGGTGATCAATGAACATCATTATTTAACAATGTTATCATATGAAGTTGACATTAATGTTTGAATGCCGTCTCTTGGTACAAATACCTGCCCTTTGGCGCATTTAATGATTGAGATAAATTTCCGATCTGCCGCACGAAATGCATAGTCTTGCACAATGAAGCAATCAGTACACCAATGGAGCACAGATAATAACATAGTTCTTTTTAAACCGTGGAATTAATTTAACTGTATTTTATTGAAATTTGTAATATATAACGATTCCGTATTTTTCGTAAGTTTATTTTGATCATTACCGGTATCTAAATAATACATTGGCGAACTAATCATGCAATTACTGATCAGTTCGAGGAATCTAAAGGATTAATGAAACTGATTTCACTGAACGTCATAACGTAATTTTATAGAGACATTTAATCAACGGAGAGACTCATGAGAAAATTTTATTTTAGAATCAAAGTGAACTGTTATCTATGAAATATATGACAAGTATTCTGATCGTCTAATCTTGAAAGGTGAAAGTTTCTTATTCCTTCATTTAGTTTCGTTTTCATGTTTTTAACTTGGAGAAAGAATTTGAACTCGTTACTAGAGATATAACAAAATAAATGAGGAATGCAGTCCTTTACCGTCATTGGAGATAATGGAATTGTCAAAAACTATCAGGTCACTTTTGAATCTTGGAGAGAACTTGACTTTCATTAAAGGTAAGAAGTTACCAAGCTACCTTTATGCTTAATCCAAAAACCGAAGTCGTTGTTGAATGGAGTAAGGAGGGAGAGCATCCGGGGTGAAATTGGTAT
Source organism: Rhinocypha anisoptera (assembly GCA_011762765.2). Lineage (NCBI taxonomy): Eukaryota > Metazoa > Arthropoda > Insecta > Odonata > Chlorocyphidae > Rhinocypha > Rhinocypha anisoptera. The sequence continues at coordinate 4,112 of WURS02087305.1, forward strand.
CTGCTGAGTTTCTTAGGTACGGTACGTCCTAAGTGATTATTCAAGGACCAATTTGTAAATTTTGAAGTAGACCTAAACGTATATCGTTATAGGAAGACAAGAGAAAAAGGGAGACCATTGTATGCGGAGGAAAGCGTTTGTGAACAAACGGGAAAGCAGATGAGGACTTTTTTTTCTTGGATTCCTTTCCAGCAAAATCTTTAAGAAACTTTAAGGAATGTGGAATTAACATGTTTCCGATCGTTTCCATTTTGCTGTGATTCTTGTAAAAGTCCAAAGACCGTTTATGAGAGATCGTATCATATAAAGCGTCATTATATTTGTGGCATTAAGTTCAGTTCTAATGTAATTAATGGTTTTAATTTAGCCTGTATCTTAGAGATTAATTTACGAATTCCTTAACACTCAAGATAAATATTGTGAAGTTCAAGTTAGAGGTTTAAACAAAATAATACATGAAAATGGTGCTATCTAATGTGGGAAATAATGCCTGGTTAGCCTAGCTTGTGGGCTAGACAAGCGTAACACACAATAACCCTGCCGCTTGTATTTATCAGTTTGATTCTATCGATTGAGGACATAGCTCATCTAATGAGTTTAGTACCTATTGATTTGAAACTTTACAGTACACCACTTTTAGCATATAGGTGCCAGTTCTTTTCCTCATATGAAAAACTTTGCATCAGGAAGGTTTATTACCCGGAATATCTCTGAGCTGAACACCGCCTTGAGGTGTCAGAAGATTTAACCGACCAGATATAAACTCGAACTCGCTGGTCAGTGGCTACGCCCACCAACAACTTGGCTACCACACAGAACAAAACGCTACAAAAATCATAGGTTCTAAAAACCATTAAAGTTGTTCTTTGGTCTCGGAGTACTCCTGGTAAATCAATGGAACCTAAAAGGATAGTACCTAATCAAGGTTTGGATAGGTCAGAAAATAACTTTCGCCGTTCTTCGGAGGAAAAATAACATCGCAGTTTGCCCTTCAAAACGACTTTCCACGATAAAATTTCCACTCGTCCTTTTCTCCGCCTCCAACTCCCTCCAACCCGAATCACTATTAAACTCCAAGACGTGCTCCCGGCCTCGGGAGGCATCTTTTGTCGGTCATTTATTTATTTTTTCAGTTCCCTCTGCTGGACGATGAACCCCGAAGGCCAGGTCGTTCACGTCTAACTAAAGTCAGTAGTAATAATGTCACGGCTCGGAGAGTTTCCTATCCCCTGTGATCCCGACTGAGTCTAGACTTACAGAGATGGTTGGTGTTACTAAGGGGCTACGATTTACTGGATATGAAGCATTTCGGAAGGTTCGAGACGAATTTATTATGGAAATGGAAGTGGGTGAATTACTAGGATGAAATGAGCGAGGAGAGAAGTTATTTAGAAAAAGATATACGTAGTTCATATATGCTGGGATTTTTCCCTCAACTGCCAGGATTCAGGTTTCTCTAATCCCTAGAATTCTTAAGCTTCAACAGTTTGTGAAAAGAAAATTCGTTATGAAAATGGAACGAAAAATAATCAAATGGCCTTACAAGCCTTGAGACAATTACGGAAATGAAAATCACTTGGTGAACTCAAAAAATTTGAAAATTTGTGAGGTTCACAAAGTGATTTTCATTTCCGTTATGGATAACTTCCATCATATCACGCCAGAAAATATTACTGCTGCTTGAGACAACTGTTTTTTCCGGTCAATGGAAATAATAGGAGGAATAATCGTAGAACGTAGTATGCTACGAGGAAATTAAGGAACAAACATGGAAAAAAGTTGAAGGAAGACCTATTGAGGCAGGGAATATAGAGTCGCCTCGATGAACATATATTTTAACGGAGTATGCCTAACCAATTCCCAAAACGGTTGACTATATAATAACTGCGTTTTTCCAAATTCAGTTCAGATGATGCTAGAGTGTAGCGAAAAATGTGTACTCAATGAATACGTTTTATTTCTTTGGATTTTGCAACGTTTCTTTCCATGACAATAATAGAATGATCAATGAGCCTGGAAAGGAATGGAGAACTGTAACCCACGTGTTAAGATCAAAAATTTCTAAATGAAAGTTACTTTATCTTAAAATTTTATGTTATGCGGTGCTTTTTGAGCACAGTAGATGGCCCAATCCATTAGAATTTGGGCTCGTCGGCTATCAGGCAGCCTGAAATCCAGCCTTGGGCAGTGGCATAACGATGGCCAAGAGGGAACATTTTGAAGGAGTGAGTTAGTTTACAAATTTTGGTTTTAAATAAGGTTCCCAAAGAGTTAGAAGTTGAAAATTTTGACTTTTTTAGGTCAGTGATAAAAATCAACATGGCGTGCATACTATTTCCTTGAATAAGTTCTTGGAACCTGATTTAAGGGGAATTAGTAACATTGTTCATCATAATCCTACCTCTAAGAGTTAATAAACATATGAATATTAATTTTTTTCAAATTTCCATTGAAAATATATAAGTATACCTATGAAAAAACAGCTAGATTTGACAGGCAGGCGTGTATGTGTGTTTGTGTAGGTGAGAGAGATACGGAACTAAAGGATGTGATGTATTCACGAATTTCATAATGGCAACAAAAATTCAAATAATTACAACATTTAAAACGTTAGGAAATATGTGATAAGTTAATAGAAAAAAACGCTGTAATTCCACATAAACAATGAAATATGAACAAGATCAGATTTCGCTATAAGGCATCTTCTTCAGGAAGAAGATGCTGTACTAAGGCGGAACCTGGTTGTATTATAATAATATTGTTTACGTGTAGCTGCAGTGCTTTTCCTATTAACCTGTCATGACGAAAGAATACCACCAAGTGAAGCCAGAATTATGTTAGGAAATACACTAAAAAATGAAAGAAGCCGAGAAAAATGCACATACATTTGAATTGCAAATGTGAAAAAGTAGTATCCTCTATTAAAGAATTATGCGGGGAGCAAATTTAAGATTCGGGTCGAATGTGTAAAAAGTTGCCGTCAAAGGGGCCAAAGTTAGTTGCTTCACGTAGACATTCTTGCTCTCAAAGTCTCAACTACTAGTTGAAACATGATGAAGTTTTCTCGGGTTTCCAACCGGGTTAGCGTGTTTGTTGGCACCGACGTTTCGACGGCGTAGTCTGCCATCGTCTTCAGGGTGAGTCTTCAGACGATGGCAGACTACGCCATCGAAACGTCGGTGCCTACAAACACCCTAACCCGGTTGGAAACCCGAGAAAACTTCATCATCGACATTTGCCGGGAAAACCTACGGACTTTCATAGTTGAAACATATTTTTGGAGGCTCTTCTGAGTTTCAACTTCCTTCTATCCTTTCATTCCCATTCTTATATACCCTTCCTATTGGCGGTTTTCTCCTCTGGTCAGCAATCCGTAGATTGGTTGGCAGCAGTCTTTCGTCTCCATTCCGCTCGATCTTGGGTCAGCCTCTTCAATTCCTAGTAGAAATGGGAACCCATATCCTCTAAAATTTGTTTAATATATTCCTTCCTGAGTCTTCCTCTCGTATTTTTACCGAGAAATGAGCCCTCTATAATGGTTCCTAATAGTCCCTCATGTCTTATAGTGTGGCCTATCCAGGTGTCTCGTCTCTTTCTCATTGTTTTCCACAGACATGGCAGCTCATCAGCTCTCCGTAGTACCGCTTCATTTGTCACTCTCTCCGACCAAGATGAATGAGAGTAATGGATGATACAGTGAAAGTGTCAGGTTGTAACTTAGGGGCACAAAAATCGTAACGATGATCTTCGAGTTAAAATTACGAAATTATCTGATAATTAAAGTACCTACTATTGAAGAGAACGTTTCTAACATGCATGGCATTTGAGTAGGAATCAAGCCGACTTTTTTTGCGAGGGAAGTAATAAAGGAAATACTACAAATAGTTAAAAGGTTTTACGTAGTAAGATGATATAAGTTCATGAAATTATAAAAATAAGGCCAACGTGTTGGAGACGCTATGAAATCACTGAACCCAAACTCCCGATGGATCAAGAGAAGTCCTTTGAGCAGAATGAATGTTCCCAATGCCCCCAACGAAGTTTTCAGATTTTCTTGACGACTTACTGCGGGATTCAACTCTGGTTCATCATCTCCGTCCTGGTGCACCAGGATTCCGTGTATCCAAGGACGAGCGAAGGGGTTCAAGGGGTGCCGACGAAGGAAGGGTCACTTGAAATAGGGCACACTCGATCTCTCATCAATCAGTCTCCCGAAGTTGCCCCAAATTTGGTGGAAGCTGCTTCCCTTCACTGGTTTATGTGGAAGACGAAGGGGGCGAGAGTAAGTGGTGATATTTGGAGAGAGAGAGAGGCAAATGATGATAAAGAAAAATAGAAGATGGGGGAGAACAATTACGGCTACTTTCGTTGAGATCCAACTGCTTCCGTGTAGATTACTAAATACATTACTAAACCCAAAAAAACATAAGAGTTGTCCCTAGGAAGAGATTAAATCAGAAGTGGTTGATCTTCAAGCTTAGAATCCGTTTTACGTGTGAGGGGTGGTTAATCACCTGTTAATCGACCTTCAGACGTGTGATTTTCGGACTTTCCATGTCTACTCAAGGAGGCACTTATTGTACCTCAAGGAGTCCTGGCATCTAAAAAGTGCCGTTTTTCGTCTTTAAAAGCACTTTTATAGAGAAATCAACCGGACAGGGTTCAATCCGTTGGAATACATCCAACGAAAATATTTTAATTTATTTTCACTTTGAGTAAGTAAAGCATAGGTTTACGTAAGTCCAAGATTTAAAAAAATTTCGATTAGGTTTTCATATTTATTCTCTTCGTCATGCATATTTTAGAAAATAATGTAGGAGTGACTATTATTAATCTACAGATTTTTTTATAGGTTTTCAGACTGAAACCATGTAAAACGCCGTGAAAGGCGGTACCCTTGGCTATCAAAAGTCTTTGAGGACGATCATACTGAGGAACAGCTTCTGCGTGGAGTATCATTCCTCTGGCTCCTAGACTTCGGCCTACTTGGAAACAGTAGGCCGAAGGGGCTTTAATCATTGCTCCAGGGAGAACAACTATACAGGTCTTCGGAACGTACAACCCTTTCCACTATGTCCAAATTTGAGTCTAAGGATAGGAAAAGTTTCTGTTAAGAACTCAAAAATATATTAAAGACATTGATGATGAATTTTGGCAGATACATATAAAGAGATATTATCTTTTCTTGAGTGACTAAGCAATAAATGGAGGATTCCTTGGACGGTTTCTAAATCTGGGACTGTAATATAATTCGTAGTTTGGGAATAGAAAGCCGTATTATTGCAATTTTTTTCTATCTAATAAATAATTTAAGTTTCATTATGACCCAGAGATTATTTTGTTCCAATCTACTTATTTACTGAAATTCGCCCGTACATTTGAAATTTTGGATCAACTGGCCTATCTCACGAGAAAAATATCATGAAGAACGATCATGCAGCTGGCTAATTAGGTATTTTAATGACTAAAGGCCATCTTATCACGGGGGAACAATTATGGAAAGCCATAGAGAGGCGAAGTGATTGGTAAGGAGTAGAATTCCAGTTTGTATTCCGGAAGCAACGATAGGGGGCTTGTTTTTCAGCGACACACTTGTGGCTCAAGTCCTGTATGACGCGCGAAACTTGCTCCTACCGCTTACACAATCGAACCTTCAATTAGGGTAGGTCTCCAAAGGTACTTCTTTAATTACTTCCACGCGGGTATCCCAAAATCGAGAGAAGAGAGTTGGACAAGAGTTGATTCTGGTGGCCGCACCCCCCAAGTACTCCGAGACATTTTCAAGGCTTCGGCAATCCACCGAAAGGCAGTACACAAGATACGAAGGAAAACTGGTTCGGGAACAAGGAAAACCCACAGCATGATGCGAGGCCAATTAGTGTGGCACAATCACCGCACTGACCCCCCTCCTCTCTCTCTCTCTCTGCCGCCCCTCGACC
>WURS02087315.1:0-10050 GCA_011762765.2 Rhinocypha anisoptera
GCGCCCGAGACGAGAGGGGGGCCCCCCCACCCGGTTGTCTCAAAACCCAGGGGGAAGGGTTGGGGGGGAGGGGGGGGGGGGGGGGTGTGAAAGTCCTCCAACCGTCACCGACGCTAATTTGATGCATACTCTCACGCACGGACACGTGCGGAGGATCGCAGCCCAGGGCCGTGAGCTGCAAACCTGGAATGCCGCTCGCATTGTGTGAATGAATCCACACTTTGTGCATATCCCGCGACTCAAAGGGAGCGCCCGCTGGATTTTTTTTTGACATGCAATTAACAGAAATAACTCGAGTTTTCATATAAAACTAAGTGAAACCGCCACGTAAGCGCATTCGGAAGAGCTGGTAAGGAAGTAACTCCCCAACATGAGTAGCACTTAGTAGTAGTTAGGGTTTTGAGCGTCGACGACAGTTCATTTTGCACCACGACCAATATAAAAAAAATATTAAATATACACAAAAACAACTAACAAAACAAGTAGAAAACAACATTTAAATAAATTAATGTAATATACAACATGCATTTGAAAGACGAACAGCAAATTTATTTTTAAAAATAGAGGCCAAAAAAACATGGTCATCGCCCAGGATAATTCCAAGGTGTGACAATTCCAATCCCTGGTCATTAGCCTTGAAATATATCACAAATAGAATAAATACAATAATAATAAAAGTATAAAACGCATTTAAAAACTTAGATTTTGTTTAAAATACCAGTCTCTTTTAAAAACATAAAAAAATTATCCAGTTCCTCAGGGTCGTCTACCAGGATATATCCTAGGTCGCCCCTGATATTAAGGAGGTTGGCTCGCGACCACTTGAGTCAAAATCGCGGGGGTATTTGGATATGCTTGCATGCCAGTGAAATAATACTGATATATCTTACAAAAGACCTTTGCTGTCATAAAGAAAAAGTTTCACACTAAAGTTGCATTGTAGTCATTGAATAGTGTTTTAATAAATACTTTCTCACCGATGAAGTTGAGTCAAAATAATGACTATGCTTCAGATATTAATGGATTTATGTAGAATTTAAACCGTTAGTAACTACATAAATATTAACATTCAAAGTTAGATTAGAATATTCCCTCAATCCACCTCATAATATCTTTAATTTTGAAATTATTAATTATTTTTGAAACAAGCAAATGAGCAGACGTTAGGGGCAAAAGACCGGAATACGTCTTAGGTGAGGTGTGGTATGGTATGTGGAAAAATGGCCCCGAAGGAAGAAGAGGAGATTAACGATAAATAACAAAAAACAATCGATAAACAGTAACGTACCGGAAACTAGAAATTGGAGACTATTAGAATCTTTAATTGAGAATAACTTTTACAGCATATATTTAAGGCCTAGACAAATCCAATGGCTTCTATTAGTATTATGTTTAAAAATATTTCAATCAGTAAATTGTGTATTTTTTACACAGAACTATTATTTGAAGTACAATGTCACTTTTGAATTTAGTAAGAAACGAAAAATGAGTGGGATAAAGTTGTTTCTCTTTGAAATGGGAACCAAAAATGGTTGAACATAGGGATTTCTATTTTGAATAATCCGAATGGAACATATGTATACCCACAGTTGAGAAAAAGAGATTCCGGTATTTTCCTTTATTTATGGATATCATCATTCATTTCAGTTAATTTCAGTTTTCAACAGCTGTTGCTTTGAACTGTAATATGCCACTATAAAGGGTAAACATATCGAGATCTGGAGTTACTGACTCTTGAAGCAAATTTGTTTCTAATATCACTTCTATATATGAACCAAATAATTGTTATCATAAACTTTCTCCATATTTATCTTTGGTGGATCCATGGAATCATATTTAGAAATCTTTTCCGAATTTTAATTAACGGTTTCCATCTTGAATTCCAAAAACCTTCCGGCAGTACAATAGCATTAATTAGTTTTAATCAAAAAGTTTCTAATTTCCGACAATGACTTTGGCGTAAAAAAACCAGAGGAAATTATATGCGTAGCAGAAGTGAAATAAGCGTCATTTGGCCTCAAATTCAAATCAGGAGTCGGTATTTGCTCCTGCGAAACGTGAAATCGAGATAGGTAGAGCGTTTAAAAGGGGAAAACGTCCATCGTTAATTAAGGAAAATGGATTTTACATACAAAGTTACCGGTCACTTTAACGAAGAATAGATTTTATGAAAAACTATTTCCTGGATTTTAAACTACCGATTTTATATTAGTTGGCTGCGGCTATGCAAGTACATAAATACGCTGGTTTCACGGACAAAACGATGTTTAAAAGTTATAATAAGGAATAAGGTTGATTTTTTTACTAAGCTATAAAATTATATTTCTCTATGGATCAGAGACATGGACCATTGGAAAAAAAGACCAAAGAAGAATAGAAGTCTGCTAAACATGGTGTTGGAGGAGAATTCTGAAAGTTAGTTAGGACAGAGTTAGGAACGAGGAAGTGTACAGAAGAGCGGAGGAAACTAAGGCATTGTGGGGTTCAATGAGAAAAAGAAGAATAAAACGGATAGGACACACCCTGAGGCATAATGGGTTCGTGAAGAATATAATAGAAGGAAAAATAGAGGGGAGGGCCAGAGGAAGGCCGAGAGACAAATGTACATAAATAGCAAATTATTAGAGACCTAAGGAAGAAGGAAGACTTACCAAGGAGTAAGAGAGCTGGCACTAGATAGGAAAGAATGGAGGGCTGCAGTCAACCAATCTTCGGATTGAAGTACTGATGATAATGAAAATTATATTAATTTTTGTTGGTAAATTCTTAGATAAAGTAGTTTATTTTCTACTCTTATTTAAGGTTTGACCATTTTAAAGTCCCAAATCATGTTCTTTAAGATTGTGAAAAACAATCGGCCCGGTACCTATTCCTCGTTATCCCATTTATAGCTTGCAACGTGTTATGTTGTCTCAGCAGTGAGTCGAGTGATGTGATAACAACTAAGGTCGACACCGAAAGCTAATTTTGAAAATAAATGCATGGGGGCTGTTCCCGAGTGTATTTTTGCAGACTCTCCCTCGAGCTTCTTCCCCTCTTCACCTCAAACAAGGAAGTTAAAGGACTTTTCTAATTGCCCCGCCTAATTTTATACCTCAGTTGCGTCCTCTGTTTCTGACGCAGGGCATCATGTCCGCACGAAATGGCTACGCACACTGCTACCAAAACGAAATCCGACTACGACCGATTTATTTAATTTTTAGGACGTCAGAAAAGGAGAATGGGAACGGAGGGACAAGGGGTGAATGCCTCCTCGGGGCTCACACTCGAGGCTTTCGCCTGCGTGCGCTACGCGGTGCATTGCAAACCACTTCCGACTACCATCGTGAGATCTGAGAACGTAATCTAAGACATCTCCGAGCCACCCGGCGGCGATTCATCGCTTGGATGAGTTAAGATGCAGTTGGGGAGGGGGGAGTGGGGAGGGAAGGACGAATGGACACCAGGGATGTAATTGGCAGCTACATTACTACCACTTCTAAGCATTACCCTGCAAACCACCTTACACAGGGGGTGTGGCAGGGGGTAAGCCACCACCAAACATTCACGCCAAAATGCAAATGTTTAGAGGCACATTGCACTCAGAATGAAGCAACCCGCATGCAAAATAAAATAGTAGAACATCATCCACAACATGCGGGACAATGTTAGACACCTCACTACAAACATGCATGAAAACAACTACAAATCCGTCACAATATGCAAGTCCAGCCGGGAACTCTTCTTATTATAAATTATCAACATACTTTCACGCATGATTAACTCCTTTAACTGTGGGGACTATGAAGTTGTTTCGCTACCCTAATGGGGCTGGGGGGGAAGTAAGGAGGAAGGGTCCTCTCTCGTGGGAGGGTAGTTGGGGAGTGGAGTTTACGTGAGACTTTTTTTTTAAGTGAGGGGCCAATTACACGCAATTACTATCAATAATTAGCCATGTTTACACGAAATGCAGATTTTACCTTCTACTTTCTATTTTATGGTACCGGACGAACTGATTAGGTTCACTGCAAACCTGCAAAATAGTATTCAAGCCATTTATAATTACTACATAGTAGTTACTTCAAAATAAATGGAAAATGATATATGCAACATGAGACGAAGAAAAAGAAAACGAAACACGCAAGAAAGCATTTTGCATGAAAAAGAGTTCGACTAAAAACTTTGGGATATTTTGGGGCCCATTGAGATTCGCATTTAAAGGAACAAAAAACTATGTTTTCGACTAAGCAAATTATTTCTTATTCGACTTATATTACGTCGACTACGTTCTTCCAACGCAAAATAATTTTAAAGCTACCTGTCGTACAATCTCCAGCCCTGATATTATGATCTAATTTTCCGCAGTAGGTTGGAGGATTTACACAAGTAACTTTTTTTTTAATCTACGGAGAAAATTATTTCCCTAAAAGAATGAGAAGATAACCACGAGAGAGCAAGAGGTTGAAGACAAGGAGACAGCAGGACAATTAAGGAGTTTTGAGGAAAGGATGATTTCGCTATATCAGCTCGCAGATTTCGCTATTTCCCTGTTGTCAGTCAATGGGAAGTTCATCCCCTCCAACTTGCACTACGAGACAAAGCGTATAGTATTGAAAAGTCTCCACTCGTACTAACCAATCCCGAACGTACAGTTTGTCTCCGGCCTGGTTTCGTGATGATGAAGGGTAATCTACCGATTAAGGTAGGTTTTTGATGATCCTGAGCTTAGGTTGACCGCATAATATCTAACTATAATACCTCCTCAAATATGCGTACCCCCTATCAATCTGTCCAATACCCCTATTCTTTTCCTACCCCTACCCCGCTTACCCAACATTCTACCCTCTATTACAACCTTCAACAACCCATTGCCTCTGAGTACCACTTCCATCCACCTTCCATCCTGTATTTTTTTAATATCTCGCAGCAAAAGCCTCTCCTACCCTACCATTCACAAAACTTCTTCGTTCGTTTTCCTCTCTGTCCACTTCACCTTCTCCATCCGTCGCCAAAACCCACATCTCAAAAGCCTCCAATCTATTATCAACATTCTTCCTCATGGGCCATATTTCGGATCCATATAGAGCTTAATCTCCATATTAGGGTTTTTACTAATCATTTAAGGTCACATATTTTAACCTTCAAGTTTGCCATCATCTCTTTTTTGATCATCAGCTTCCTACATTTATTCACTACGAGGGTCCTTCCAAATGCGGATTTTTTACTGAACAACATGCCTTAAGATGGTTCGTTGCCCATTGGGTTTCCTCTTTTCTCTAGTAAGTTAAGTCCATCGACTCTTTCTCTTGTGGTCTGTGTTTTGGTAGTCTGTGGTCTGGAGATAACCATTCGATCTACGATCTTGTGGATCACGATAAAATACGAATACTATTGTATAGTCAATGTTTATGAGGAAATAACGCAGTAAAACATTGTTTTGACTAGATTTTTGATGTATTTAGAACGAGATCCGTCAATGGAGGTACAAGAAGGAGTTTCCAATACCATCCATTATTACTTAAAATTCTAGTCTTTTAATAATTTTGATATCCACTAGGATAGCTAATTACTGATTCCAACCTACGAAAAGTTAGTCTCCGCAACCTAAGTAATCTGATACATCATATTACAAAAGCTTAAATTAATATCCCCTTACAAAGGAATTATAGGTACACTATCTTGAATGTGTATTCCGTTTTTTAATGCGTTCCGTTTAGTTGCGGGACAAACTGAGCCGTTAATAACTTTGAGTCCTTTTGTATGCAGAAAAATGATTTACGAATAACAAAAATTATTATTTCATTCCGACTTTATGTGTGATCTCTTGTGTATTATGAGAAAAATTCGCCGTAGACTATTGAGGGCACTTACTTTTGTTTCGAATTTACATGGGGGGTTTTGTGTACAACTATTCGTCTCTAACCATATAAATTAAATAGTATTTTCACTTCTCAGAGATATTCAAACGGGGGGCCGATATCCATGACGAGGTTACAGAAAAGTAAAACGGTCAGTTTTATGACATCCAAGAAATGTCTCCACTCAAACATATTTTCGTTTGAAATTAATTGCCAACAGCTCCATTAATTACCTAGACGGTAATGTATCCGGTTTTAATTATTAGTTATGACTTTTCCATTTTCATAAATATAAATTTATGTAATTATCATTCTGTTTGCTTAAAAAGAGACCGTTATCACTCACTTTGGATACGTAGTTAATTTTAACTGCTATATTAATGAGAATAAATTACCACCATTAACTACCACTTTCACCATAACTCCTATTGACTCCTCAGGCCAGGATTTCATGGTAATTAGTGGTAACAGGATAGGTGAAACACTATTATAAAGCTATATTGGAAACAGAGGTCAAGAGGTGGGTAGATGAATGAAAACACTTTTCTGGACGCGGCATGCCAAGCCAAAATTGAACGTTCCCAGAAATCCCCTTAGGGACACACTTCACGAAAATGAAAAAATAAAAAGTCCTCTTAATATTAAATAGTGAAAATTCAAAATGAACAAGCCGGAGTCCAGTCTCTGAGACTTCGGTTACGCTTGACAACCTTGCGAAAAGTTTTTGAGCAGATTATTATATAATTCCTCACTCTGTAAAATCTCAATCGGAAATTTTGATGTTTCGAATCAAATTACCGGAGTAATATCCTCTCGCAATGTTGCTACTCCAGGAAAAAGTATGTCTTTAGATCAACTAAACTTTGGGTAAAACAGAAATCCCACACCGTGAAATGAATTTAAGATCATCGGTGAAAAGCATTTCCCCTCCCATTTTTAAGGCATGGCATCATTAAATATTCCTCACTCCTCCCTAGCCCTCGTCTCGCCACCACATATCCCCTCATTCTACATCATAATCTATGGTCCACGAATTTACCTCTTTCTTCTCCTAAACCCTCCCTTTAGCTCTCTATTAACCTCCAGCCCTTAAAATATAAATCAAGCAATCCTCCCCTGATACTGTAAAAATATAATGCCTAAATGTTCACGAAATCTTCGTGATTTATAAGAATATATTTGATAATTTTGATTACCTGCTTTCTACAGTTACTTAAAATGTTTAAAAAAAATGGAGGAAGTCAACAAAGCACGTTTAAACTATATTCTTAGAGACCATAAGGAAAATGGGGATAAATAGATCCTCGGAGCTAAACGTGCAATTCCACTCTGTAGAGCCAAGACATGAGATCCAGACCCCCCCAATAAAAACAAAGATCGCCTGATAGCAAAGAATGTCTATTTTATGGTGAAGATTAAAAAATGTTTCCATTCCATTTTGTACGTATAGCTGTACGGCAGGCAGATCTGAGGAAATAAAAGCAAGGAGTTTGAAGAAACTTTGAAGAAAGTCTGAGCAGAATTACTTTGAAACTGCAGGAAGATGAGCGACAACAGCAGTGGAAAGAGACGAATGGAAGAAGAAAAGAACAGTTTCTAAATCTGTTTAGAAAGTCTATTTTCTCCAAAAATGAGGAAATAGAACGCCCAATTATTGTTTATGTGTCGATTAAAATTATTAAAAAAAAACTATCATGACCACTTTTACTACGAAAAAATTGTAAATTCGAATATATATATACACACATATGAGCATATATATACATATACTCATATATATATGAGAAAATACGCCATAGGTGGTAAATATTACCTGGGATAGGAATTGGGAAACAGGTTAGGAAAACATATAAGGATAAACGCAAGGGAATAGCAATTTCATGGAAAAAATATGACATAACTGGGAATCGAACTCGGGACCTTCTGATTACATGTCGAATTTTCTACCAACGGAGCTATTATGCCACGTGCAACCTTCCCGTGAAAATACATATAGTGTATTTGGCTCTTGACACTAGGGTGAGAGGTTTGGGTGAGGTGACAAGGAAAGGAGAGAAGAAGACGTCATCACATCCGAGAGAAACACCCGAGCGCACACACACATTTGCAAACATAGACACACATAAATGACGACACATGATGTAGGAAGATGGCGGGCAGTGCCTCAATAATACATATATGAGAAAATACGCCATAGGCGGTCAATATTATCTGGGATAGGAATTGGGAAACATATAAGGACGAACACAAGGGAATAGTATTGATGAATTATTCTCCGGATTTCCGGTTTAAGTGTTCTGCCACAGACGTTTCAACGGCTGAGTCTGTCATCGTCTTCAGGGTGATGATGTCATCAAAGAGCATTGGACATGTAATCGGAAGGTCCCGGGTTCGATTCCCCGTTGTCATATTTTTTCCGTGAAATATACTATTCCCTTGTGTTCGTCTTTGTATGTTTTCCTATCCTGTTTCTCAATTCATATCCCAGATCATATTTATCGCCTATGGCATATTTTCTCATATATAGTTATATATGTATATATATATATATATACAGCATCAGGGGTGGCGACGAAAAACACACATAAAACCAAAATATATAAAAACAAATAAAAGGGTCCAATCATTTCGATGGCGCTACCATCTTTTTTGAGGCGTTGAAAGGTACTGAGAAGAAGGAGCCTTGGGAAGGGAGTGGTGACCACACATATATACACACGAGAACACACACACACACATGAAAAAAAGCACTTAAAAGGCCCACATTGGGAAGGCATATTTCGGGGTTTGCCATCTTCTTTGTCGGCCTGGTATAACTGGCCACGTGTATGTGAAAACTGTCAGCAATCGCGAGAAGGACGTGTGGACAGGATCAATAAGATAGCATAATAAGCGGAGCCTTCTCCCTAGGGTTATTTAGCGTATTTTTGAGTGGCCAATAAAATAAATACAAGAAAAGGGGACATCAGAGGTATCACATCGAAGCGAGAATAATAAGTAATTATGATATGGTAATTATGTATGTTACGCTTAGCATGTAAATCACCTCCGTTAAAGCATAAATATGAATATCTACAGAGACAACTTTGAAAAAAATGCTTAAATGACTGAAAAAGTACAAGATTGACAATATATTCGAAGACGAAAATCATTTTTGGTGGTGGAGGGAAGCCGAGTGGAGACTCCTCGCTCCAAGGAGAACAATTAGGACACGTGGAATCGTTCGCCTAACTGGGAAGCAGGGTAACAAATGTGCGGATGGCATGGTTCAGCGTCGCCCTCGTGAACAACTCGTGAGATCCACGTGAGAAATGGAACGTGTGTGTTCTCCTGTTCATTTCTCACTCCAAGCGCTCCCGGACGCATAATATTTTCAGCTTCAATGCCAACCGTCACTTTAAGCACCATTCGTGAGAAACACGACCACTCGCTTTAAATTACTCTTCTAAAATCTTTTATGGTTCTCTTTTTAATGCGTCTTTGTGAAAAGAAGCAGGGAAAAGCATCATTTTAAATGCTGAACGAGTACAACATGAGAATAAACAACAAGCAGACTAAAATACTATAATGCGGAAGAGAGAACCTTGAGTGCAGAAGTACAAGGAGAGAAGCACGAGTAAGTGGAATCCTTCACCTGCCTGGGAAGCATGATAACATGGGACGGAAGAAGTTCTACGGATATCGTGGGTAGATTATCTCAGGTTGAGAAGACTATCTGATGACGAACGGGCAACTACTATGCTCCAAGAACATGAAGATATCACTCCAAGCAAGGAAGCAGTATGTGAATACATTCGTATGGCGTATGGCACTCTACGTATCCGAAACATCGACAGTTGGAAAAGCAGATTGTAGAAGACTGGATGCCTTGAAGCATGGTTCTGGAGGAGAGGACTCTGAATTAACAACAGGTGGGAAGATGTAGAGAGTAGAGCTACTTTGCATAAGAGTGGATAAAGCGAATTATTGCGCACAAAACTTGTACAAGAGTCCACAGTTAATTGTTTAAAAAAAAACGCCTGTGGACTTAATTATAAGTTTTGTGAAAATAAATTATGTAAACGTTATACAAAGCTTGTCTCTTTTATATGGAAAAAGAGAAGTCAATGTGTTGAGCAAGACGAAAATAAAAGTAACCGGAAGGGTAGGACACGATATGAGCCACGAGGAATTCTCGGGAAAAGAGTGCGATATAAAGAAGGAGGGGGGGAGA
>WURS02087325.1:0-10049 GCA_011762765.2 Rhinocypha anisoptera
GGTCACCCTCTACATTTCTGCCAACATTTCGATGGCCGAGTCGTCGGCAGAAATGCAGAGTGTGACCCGGTGGAGAACCCAAATAGCCTTCACTATGGCTGTCATTGCATTAACCAAAACCTAAAGAGAAATTTGTAGCTGCCATATGTCGACAGTCAGTAGAGAAACAGTAATAGCATAATTTTGAATTTTTGCTGCTCTAATTAGAGTAGGAGCCATCAGGCTTCTCCATGTATATGCAACAGTTTTCCTTTAATATAAATGTTTTTAAAACTAACAGCTGTTTTATTATCATTGGCAAATTTAAATATAATTCTGATGCACTGAATTTCAGCCGATTGCAAATTTATATACATTTAAGAATATATGGTAAGAGCTACTTAATAAAATGCATTTTGTAATTATCCATCTGTGAAATTACAGTGCATTTTATTTGCCCTACATGAAATTACAGTTGTGCAATAGCCAATGGATCTCGTGAAGATAATTAGGGGGATATTTAAAAAGGAAATGCTAATTCCGGCCTTTATAAACCTTTTGCTTTTACAAATGTTTCAACCCAAGGATCAGTCAAGTGCTGCCAAAACTTATGAGAAAATCACATTTGAAGGAACCTCAAAATATGGTAAAATTCACCTAAAAACCTTGTAGAATAAAATAATACTTGCTACAAAGATACAGCAAACACAGAATTGGGTATGACTCTTTTGTGAAGGACAGCTTGCCTCCCCAGAGAGGAATTCAAGGTTAAGTGTAAATCTATTTTTTTTAGACCAACACAATGTCCATGCCCTAGGCAGGATATGAACCCACGACCTTTGGGTTAGCAGGTGAGCTTGCTACCTACTCGGCTAACCCAGCCAGAGTTAAGTAAAGATCTGAATGCAGTAACTAATACTTAATATTATAAGGATGATACAGCAAATATATGACCAATCAGTGAGGTATTGTTGGGATTCCACCCACAGCAGATGAAATTGTAATATAATTTCTTGCTCTTTAACGTGGAGAATGGTCATGTGTACTGAACTAGGAAAGAGAACATTTGGTCGTTCAAGGTTAGAAGTTACCCAAAAACTCTAATAAAATTTTTAGAAATACTAAAACATACCCAAAATGTTACCAGAGGGATCAAATGTGTCAACCATATTGTTTACAAATAAATACGTATTCTAAATGCCAACCAATCCTAGGAAAATGTCTTAACAGACACCAGTCTCTAAATAATGGCACCTACAAATTAATCCTGGCCTCTTCTTGCAACAGAGAACTAGAAATGTCACAGTAACAATGCTCGAGAATTATGTCATAATTTTCCCAGAAGCTACTTTTAATGCTTTTCCAATCCAAGTATACTTCAGTCCCATTGCTAATTTAATGGTCTCCTTTTTCAATCAAAGAAAATATATAATCTCACATGAATAACACAATGTGAAGTGTTTCATAAAGGATTCATCACTCACATATCATGACACATTAAAACCAGCTTAGAGATACTCTAGCATAAAAATTGTACACCTCAGTAAAGTTCACTAAATCATGAAATAATCACATCTTGCCATAATGATTGGTTAGTCTGGTTATTGTTCATCTTTAAAAAAAGCAAACAATACTAAAACTAACTAGCTTTATTTATGTTGTGTCCTCAAACTTAATTTCTTTAGCTATGTATTAAAGGTTCCTTGTACAATATCTCAGTTATGAATTACAGATAAAACTAAACCCCTGGGATTTCCAGGACATTACAAGGCATCAAAAAGCCCTCAGAGGAAAACATCACCATTGAGTAATATTTAGTCGATCCTTGCATTTAAAGGAAAGACACATCCTTGCATCATGAATACAGAAGATGATACATATGGGATATGTTTGTGTGAATAAACCTAATGAAGGCCAACACCCCATCTGCTTGAGTAAAATGAGGATCTCTCCAAAGGCCCAGAATATCCTGGGAAGTGACAGGTGTGAAACACGTTTTTCTCCTTTGGGTACCCAAAGGAGAAAAACGTATTTAGCATTATTGATATAGCTTATTTTTCTTCCAATTGAACAGAGATAGTACTGTTTGTGGAAATGGATGTGCAGATCAAAGGAATACCAAAATAGGAGATGTGAAGTTTTTTTAAAACACCAACCTGTTAACACATCCATCAAAGACTGGCAGGTGTAATTTACAGAGCATTGAGATTTCCAGATGATGACAATTTGCAGTTGAGAATAGCATGGGTTAGAAAGAAGCTAATTATCATTAGGCTTCTTATTATGAATAGAATTACAAAGGATTGGCAAATGTTAACTGCATTAGTGGATGTTTTTAAAAAACACTTAATAATGCAAATTGGAAGAGAGTTCTTTCAAACATCAGAGGAACAGGAGGGAAATAATAATGACAATTGTTGGCCATTGCCTCTTTAAAGACCTGATTTTTACAAGTGAATATGGACTGGAACATGCTAGGAGAGTGAAAGGAACAAGTAAAGAATATACTTGCTCACGTATATTCAACAGCTGAACAAAAATGGCAATGAAATAATCAGAAGGAAAAAGTGCAGAGTCAAGTACATCTTAAACTAAATATATACTCTCTGGTGCTTTGCTGAGAATATAACTGTAAAGGTGGACAAAGAAGGGCATCTGAATGAAATATAATTCTCCTTGGGAAAGGATAAGTACAACCTAACAATAAAATCAAAATGAGTGTCAGGAAAAAAATCACCACACATGGGTTTTCCATTGAAACAACTTGAAACAAATAAAAGACTGTTACTTGTATATATTCCCATAGAATAACTGAAAATATGATTGGTTTCGATGATAATTGTTATTACCTTGTATAGTTTTAAATGATAATTGTCATCACGAGTTGATGACGATCATTGTCGAAAGCAGTTGTGTTTTCTATTATTCTGTGGAGATACATACAAGAAACAAACTATATTTTTTGGAGATACATACAACCCATTATTTTTATACAACCAAACAACCAACACTGAGGAGGCCAGTGTTGGCCTCCTCAGTGAATATAAAAATACCTTGAAATCATCAAAATAGAGTGTCTTAAATTCATCTAGAAATTCGAATAACAGAAATTAGTGTCTAATAAGGAAATATCCATATATAGTATCAAGCTTTCTGCCTACATTTCTCAGATTCATTGGGAGGCCTGCTGAACATCCAATTAAAAACATGCATTTTTAGATGTTGTTTTCGGCCGTTAAAATCATGCCATAATAATTGCAGCTACTTCAGTACTTCTTCCCCCCCCCCAAGAATAAATACTTTCCAATGAATCCACATACTTTATTACACAAGTTATCTTGTTTTGGGTCTTCTAAAATCTTTAAAAAAAACAGCCATTTAACCATTCTATCATTGTTTATAACCCTAGGTCACCCTTTAAAAATAGTGGAGGTTTTAGTTGTGTTAGGCATGCATGTGACCATTTTTGCAAGTAATGTCATTAATGACAAGCTTGAGTGGTTTCTAATAAAACTTAAAATGTACTGGTGAAATTGGAAAAACAAGAGTTAAACAATTTTATAATTAAGTTACGTGAAAAATGACCAATTACAGATTATTTATTAATTTGCAGATATTGCCAAGATAATGCAGAAAGGACTAACTAACATACGTAAAACATTACTTGAAAATTCCAATTCAAAACAGTCATCAATATAAAAAAGACAATAACAAATTGAACAACCATTCACTCCATGATGACCTTCAGTGAGATTTACTAATATGTAATGATATGTCCACACTTTTGAGTTTTTGAGATATTTGTGAATTGAATAACGTCTGTGCTGATTGATATTGTGTTTTTCTTCATTAAACAAATTTGATTGCCAAGCCCTTACTGGCAGAATCAAATAACCACTAAATATGAATCACTTAGATGGCCTCAGCATTATCAAAACATTTTTGCTTGTGTATTTTTGAAGAATGTACTGCTTGCAAATTGAAATGAACTTGTATTCTTTTCTCAAATGATTTTACATACAAAAATTGTTATAAAAACATTGAATATTATTTGTTTAATAATGCTATGAATGTATGTTTGCTTTTCATATTATATATTTCTATGTTTTATGTGAACAATCAAATTATAGATAATGACATTGGATCAATTACACAAAATCAATGCATCAAATAGCATAAGTGTATATGGAAATTGTGACAACTAATAGGAATTTGAACCATTAAGTACTATAAAATCCTCAGGTTAAAATAAATTTTTGAAAGATATTCCGAGCATCCAAGTTGTGATAGTTCCATGAGAATACCAAATAACTAAAAATGGCTCACCTGCCTCTGTCTCATCATCACAAAAAAGGTAATCAACAATCCATTTGCATTAATGCCATTATAAGAAGTCTGAGGAATAAAAGGAGAATTATTCTTAAATTTCTTTTTCACTTCAGGAAACGCCATTAAGACAATTAGCGAATGGATGACAAGTATGCATACACAAAATTCCAATACAATTCTTTCTGCAATTGACTCTCTCAAACCATACTCAGAACTCATTAGCCCACAGTCCATGGGAATTCCAAAAAATAGCAGTGAAGTGTCGAGTCTGATGAATGTATAAAAATTGAATACTGGACGTTTCCAGAACCAAGTACACATACACACTAAACTTAGAGTTATAAGGGATTTGTAAAGTTCTATCACTCTCACCAAATATACATTTTTCAAACCATACCTTGATCCCACATATTATAAATGTAAGAACTGATAGATTCCAAGTAATAGTATAGATGTCCAATGCTTTTCCCTGAATCAACCTCATACTTCACATTTATTGCTTTATATTCTCTCCTGAAACGATACCTTACAATACCTTTAATATGCCATTATTAATATATTCCTTCACCTTTTAAAGCAATGACCACATTAGTTATAGTTAATAAAAAATTTCTTGAATGTGTTTTTCAAAGTAAGAAAATACAATACTCAAAAACTTTACTGTGACCTATATTTTTTCATTTGCCATAACAAAATAAGAAACTGTCGACTGCCGAGTTTTTCTCCCTTGCTGAACATACCAATTTTATCAGAAATAATGACAGATATAAAAAAGCCTCTATCTGGCTTATACGATGCGTTAAAAACTGAGAAGGGGCTCATGAGCATTCCTAAGGTTCAAAACGAGAAATTCTACATTTTCCATGAACAATTCCAACCAGCAAGTCGAATGAATAAAACAGCTAAACAACAGCTCTTAAGAAAGAAAATCATTTGCTAATATCGAAAATCATTTAACTTTATGCATATATATATATATATGCTTATTCATGTGGCTTATATTCAACAGGAGCCGATGTGCATATATATTAATTTTGTTCCAAAATATCCTTGGAATATTACCCGTATATTGGTGAAAACAATGCCCACGAGTTTTAAACTTTACAATTGAGCAATTAGAAATCAAAACTTAGGAAACAAACCATGATGAACCCCGTATGTTAAGTTCAAAAAACGTGTACCTACGAGGCTCTTCACCATGAAAATCGAAAATTGCAACATAGTTATTGTAATATGAAGAGATGGTAACAATATAGTGATTTGATAAAATTACTCCGTAAAACTTAGTCGTTCAGCAGTAAACGACTGGGTTTCATGCTTCATGACATCATTATCCTTGTGATCGTCACTATATGAATCACCAGATTAGGCAAGAATTTAGTATTAAAACATTCCGTCAGACTAGTGTTTACTAAAAACCAAATGTATGATGGCGTATTTCCCTTGCCTTAGAGGAAACATCAAACAATTACAAAATCATTACGATTATTTAAAATATAAATTTATATACAAAAGTGTTGCTATCAAGTATTATAAGGTTTACAACTATTACAGACAAATTTTGCTCCTCTTAATTTGAAGTTCCAAGTAGAATCAAGGGAAGGGCGACTGAACGCAATAAAAATTGTTTAATTTAAAATTGTGAAATCGACATGTTCTCCGCCGTTTTCCTTAGTACTGCATAGGTCAGTCAGGCATGCTCTTTCGTAATGTAAGTTTTGACAGGAAATCGAAATACTATAATACTACGATACGTCTCAATTAATGCAATTGCTCTTTATTAAGTTCTACGTATTTGTTCGCAGACCCCATTTGGCCAAGAATGAGAAAAAACACCTGGAATCGTGTTTAAAATATTAAAAAACCGTAGCAATTACTAAAAATAAATTATTTAACCTTCGAAGTTGTATGTAGCAGGAAAAGGGACGTAACAAATACACAAAGAATCGCCAGTAATGAATGTCCTGCCAACTCGAAATATAGCTCATTAATTGAAAGAAAATCAAAATTTAACCAGGGTAACAACAAAAATACGAGATGTAACAGCTTTTTTACTAGCTAATAGTACTTCTCCAAAAGAGCAAGGATCTGAAAACAACTGTCAATGCAATTCAATGTGAGTACATAAGCTTATTTTACTGACCCAAAAAGAGAACCGAAAAATCCTTTAGAAGAATGGAGCTTTTTCTCGGCTTCTGCCATTAATTGCAGTGCTTTATGCTCGTTATCTGCCATTTTTCAGGAAAAATTCCTGTGACGTCCTTATACTTGTACCACTTTCGTATTGACAAATTACATTGGCTATCACCCGGTAGAGGCAGTGAATTCGCTCGATAAGTCTGCCACCTATTGATACAGTAAGACAAGACAGCATTGCGACGATTGTAGCGATTGTAGCCAATGGAAGATGAGGAATTGTTCTGTGTAGGAAAATTTTTCAATTTTGCTCAAAGTTTCATATGTTTATTCAATAATTCATATTCCACTGTGGAATTTTTGAGTTATCTGCCAAGAAGAAGACATTGCTTGGTATCTTCGTCCCTGTGATATTGTTTCTTTCGCCCTGTTTACTGAAGGCTTTTCATACGTTTATCAATGCTTCGCTGTTCTGCATTTCGGTTTTTGTTCGTGTCCCGTTATCCCAAGTCGACTTTGGACTACGAAACGCTGGTAGAAATCCGAAATTGTGTCATCGAAAAATCAGAATAACTGTCGACGAACATGTCTAGTCAATTAGTGTTTTCCCAAAATAAGTACTATTCAGAGTGCGCAAAAGCAATTTGATGGGCAATAGTCATGCGAGAAATAGATTGTTTATTCTCGTATCTTGTTAAATATATATGTGCAGATAGGTGTCAGGTGAAACACAAATTATAAACATAACAAAAATATTTCACCTCTGCAATACTTACATGAAACATCTCAAAGCCACTTAAACATCAAACTAACATTAAATTACCAATGAGAGGTTAAAAAATAATCTGCTATAAACAAAATATGAACTAAGCAAATAATAAATAAGGAATATTAAATTCAGTCCAACGTCAAGCTGTACAAAAAATCATTACAAACACCCACAAATTAATATTAAAATATCTCTTGAAGAGGAGGGATAGCAGATAAATTTTAACTTCCACCTATTTGATTCGGTAACTACAATTCGGCAAGGCGCCTAAATGGCGGTCGCTAAACTGTGAGAAATTATAAAAACATTGGTAATTTTTTCCGGCGCGGTGGATATGATTGAGGAAAGACTGCGCAATTCATGAACATTGCGACAATAGTTGCCTTGGTTACCTTTATTATGTAGATAGTATAAAGTTAGGTTTTGGAGTATTGCACTTAACTTTACTCGAGTTGAACATATCTGGTATTCCTGATTAATATTGTATTTCCATCCAGTTGTTGACATTTTTAATTTCCCACGAAGGAATTCGGCTAATGTCGGTTTCTCTCTTTCAAAGTGAAGAGGATCCATGGTGTCCTAACAATAAGAAAAGAGATATTGGTTTGTGTAATTTTTTCTACTATATATGTTACTATAGTTCGCTGATATTGGCCCTTTGAACCCTAGTTGCAGGTAGTGAAACCAAGGCCGTGTATATTTACACGGTCTTGAGTGAGATATGTACATATACACGGCCTTGAGTGAAACTACGCACAGCTGCCAGTATATTGACGCATATGTGACTCTTAATGGAACTTTCAAAATACTGTTTAGGCTGCAACATACCCACGACAGACAGATATACCATGAAACAGTTCCCATAAAAATTACAAACGGCATATTCACATGCTAATTTATAGTAGAGCCACTGTTCATCGACTCTAATGAACCAGGCATGCCCAAAAGAGAATTTACTCTTTTCATTCGGAATTGATACTGAAGCTCTCCTTGATATGTTCAATATTATTTCACGCTTGGTAAAAACTCTTTTAAAGTAGATTGTTTGTAAACATAATCATTTGTAATATTGCCTTCTTGCCTTGATACCATGCCGCCAAGTAGCGAAAGTATAATTTTTTCCGACGCTAGCTTTGCTACTTAGATCATCAGAGTATAATCTGTATATATTGTAATGCTTTTGCCTGATTCCGGTAGTGCATTTTTCAATGCTGCATTCTGAGGCAGCCAACCTTTTGTATTCAAATTTGTAATGCCTGATTAATATACAATGGTCAAGTACCTACATTCACTTAATGCAGTCAACCTGTAGACGATAGATATTACTACTTACGACTTATTAATAGACCAGCATATCATAAGCTCACACCATTTCCATAATCGAACTGTAACGCGCCGCCTGTGAATCGATTAGTAGAAGCTGGAGAAACGTTGGGGGGAAATGTTCCTACTCGTAAGGACTTTAACTTCGTGCAATACACATTGGCAGTCGGTAACGCAGGAAAATAGGTATGTGGATATTATAATGATAGGAAGTCCTTCCAGCTTAAATTGATCCTATAAGGTCGTTTATTAGCCCTTTAAGACCTCGGGATTTCTGTTATGGCAGTTTTCTTTCATTATTAAGTCACTTACAAATACCATCTCCATGTCAAAATATTTTGACTCTCCTGTTTCTTAAATGTTGTTTCCTGCTGAGGCAGAAAGAATGAGAATTTACGGAAAACAAACTCCCGATAGGTACGTTAGTACGAGTGGAGCTCGCCTTGTACTAAACCCAACGGTATAATAAATTCATCCAGGAGTAAAGGAGCCAGCTCCTTTACCTGTTTCTTCTATGAAGATATGGTGCACAGAAAGCCACGCAGTTTTGGATTAGTAGGTTTCCAGAGATCTAACCGCGCCCTGAAGCCGGGTCCTCCGTTCAGTAGCAATTGCTCTACCCACTACTATCGTAATAAAAATTATGGATACTCGAGTTTACACTTCAGTTATAAGGAAACGGGTCAACCAATCTCAGCCTGATTGATAGCAAATTTTAGCTTGTTTTATGCTACTTTGTAAGGTATGAGACAAAACGTTTTATATTCTCCTTATCTTGAAATGTTATTCGGGCATAAACAAATAAAGTACCCGTTTTTTAGCCTTCCGGCGCAAACCTGAAACTTTAAACCGCTGTAAAACCACAATAGAGGTACTTATTGTCATTAGACTTCAACATTATCCGGACTAGCCTTTATCAATAGGTTTGCCAACTCTTAAGCTCTTTAAATAAAAAATATAAGTCATTGTAAGAAATGTAAAAACTTTTTCTCTTCATCGGGTGACCGTACGCAACCGAAGTTTGCACCATTGTCAAGTTATTCTTTATTATATACTCGTAGTACAACGAGAAAGTAATGCTAAAATGTTAGTTTTTGGACGGATTTATTACTTATTTTTATTTACTTGCGATTTGGGAAAGTTACGACCTGGTGAAGCCGTGAAGCGGAGCTGCAACATTTATTATTTATTTCATGTTGCAACAAAGTTGAATGGGAAATTTGAGCGGCGGTCATGGCACGGATGGAGTTCAAGGCACCACTGCGGTAAAAAAAACCTACTTAGCTCGTCTGCGTTTTCCTCGTTTCTTCCAAAACTTTGTCAACGCGCTGTGCTCTACCCCCTTCCCACTCTTCCACCCATGAATGCGGAACAACGCGGGAAACCTAACTCAACCCCCCCCCCCCCCCCCCCCCCCCCCCCCAAACACTTTCTTCCCCCCCTCCCCCCCCCCCCCCCAGGTTTTCCTTGTCCCCCCCACACCCACCCCCAAACCCCCCGGAGGGGTTTGCTT
>WURS02087335.1:0-10049 GCA_011762765.2 Rhinocypha anisoptera
AAGGAGAGACCCCATGGCCAGGGTACGTTGACGTCAGGGCGTGGTGGAATAGGTTCACTGTGTCTTGGTCGAATCTGGTTTTCAAGAGCTTCAAAGTGTCAGCAAGAGGCACACGGGTGAATAATGAGTAGACTGACCATGGCTAAGATGTTTTCCAGCCGTTTCCACATACCTTTAAATATTATCTTGCGTGTATATGTAAATGCCTTCCTACATGTGAATGTTCTGAGTGAGTGTGATGTGAGTGCTCGACAGAGTCGGGTGCAAGAGCGAAAGGTTTGTTACCAGAGAGCGCGCGCGCCATATAGCTGTACAAGATGTTCAATGTCAGAAAGTTGATACATTTATTCCATTCCAACAATGGAAACGAAAGAATATCAATGTACTTTTTCATGTTATTTTTTAAATCATTTTTGGCGTGGGTAACGTATTTTTGTGTGTATGTATATATGTATATATGTTATATATATATATATGGACGGAAACACATAGTTACGTTTCTTGAAGTCGTGAAGAAATATTTGTCTCATCACAGCGAGCTATGGATGAGAACGAGTCGTGCTCAGTCTAGATGCCAAAGATATATCATTCTGTATACTGATAAAAACATTTAATTGACAACATATATCATGAGTATATATATATATACATATAAAGGAAACATGTGTATGAATGTATACATAAAATAAATAATAAAATAAATACCAATGTGTCATTATTACTGCAATCATGTAAAGTGTTGAATTTTATTAAATAAAATTTTTAATTAATAACGTTTAATTATGCATGATACCAATACGTATCAACATATGAGTTACTTCTCATGAATGGAAAGAATAACTTTTTGTGGAAGATTGATCACCATCTTCAGAACGTATTACGCTAAATTCAACGCATTTGTTGGGGCTATCAACCTCAGATAAACCCAACGTGAGTGATTATGGATACCAATTCTTCATGAGAAACCACAAACGGGGGATAAAAAGGATTTAGGTTACCTGATCTGACTAGGTGAGCTCTTCTCCCACCTATTCAACCGACCTTGAGGTTGAGTATTTCGTTTTTCGAAAATTTCTTCAACGAAATATTAAATCACTCCTAACCTATCACTCCTCTAAACTAATTCACAATAATTCCCTTAATATCTACTCATAATTGCCTGATATGTACCAGTCTACAACAAATAAATTACAATATTTGAAGCAATATATTAAGCATTTTTTCAGTAAAAAGTATGAGTAACAATATTTTATGGGACTATGAATTTTCGGAACTATTAATATCTCAGAGTTCGGGCAGGAGTAATAATAATGCTATCAAAGGACCAAGTTGATAGTTAAATGAAAGTGTGTTGCACTTAAAAAAAGTGCACATTGAACTCTGAAGTCATTGGCATCCCAAACTGAATCGTTGTGTACGTGGAGTATGTGGTGTTTCCATTGAGTTTGAAAATGACCGCAGACACACGAAGCCGAGTTGGTTTGGTCGCCGAGGTCCGGGAATGCAAAAGGGTGTTCGAAGCCCAATAATGCCCAATTACCCGATCAGCCTAAAAAGTCTCATTAACCTCTATGTTGGTTTTACAGGTAAGGCTTCGAATTCTTCCTCGGTTTGAGTTTGATGTTCCGTGAATTCGCACGTTCAATGAAAGTGAAGGGCTTTTCCAGTCACTCACACCGACTACGACTGTGCTGTGCTGTTCAAACGAGCACCCTTCATTCTGTACTCCAGTCCTGGTAAGTGAGTATGCTATTTTAATTTCATCGCTATCCTTGCTCTGTCTTGAAAAATCTGGACCGCATTCCATTACCAATTGTTCCGTTTAAGAGGTAGGAGAAACTGTGTAAAATGCGACGTTTTTGAGCGCTTCCAGCTGATATATCCTTCTGCGCAAAATAGAATCGGAAGTTTAACACAAAAAACCGGAACGAATCCAAGATGTTTTGTCATATTACAATTCTAAGAAAATTGAAAGTAAGTTTTCCAATTCAAAGTGCAAGTGTGCCAAAATATACCCAATTCAAAATACGCTGTCGTCTTATGTTCGGTTGCAAATTTATTCTATTCCTTTATTGAAATATACAATTGCAAATCATTTAGCCCACTCCAGGCGGGAACGCATATGTGATGAAAATAAAACCATATAATTTTTAAAATCATAACTTGTGTAGCTTCCGGTGATTGATAGTCACACTTATTATTATAAATCATCTCAAGTTTCTATAAAGCCTCCTAACATACATCTAAGATTTTTTTTTTAATCGTCATTGTCGCTTTGGACAAAATAATAGAGGCAATCATGAAGTGAGGCTCCCCCTTAATAAATTTAAAAAAATACTTTCCGAGTTGTGAAAAAGATAGAGTGAAAGGAAATAGTTTCCTCCAGTGACAATATCATCGAAATCCCATGGTACTGAGTACACTTAGAACAAGAACAACTTATAAACAATAATTGGGGTTTATGATTAATGACAAATAGAATAAAACCTTAGTGACATCTCCATCGTTACGATATGATTTTCTATTCAGAAAAAATATTTCGTGTCAATCGGTCATAGATGGAATACCTATTTTTTGCTCTCTAAATATTAAAAACTGTTGTGAGATGAGAATATTTGATGATTGTCGATGTCAAAATATCGTATACGCACGGACTAAGCCGAGTCTGTGAACAGATGGTAGGATATTGCGTAAAACAGCATGTTGTACCACAGACCCAATTATTCATAATTAACTGTTTACTGAAATCATTAGGCATAATTTTTTAAATAGATGATTAGTTGATTCTGGGCTTACAAATTACGTGGCAAACGTAAATTGCCTCGAAATCACCGGTAATGAGAGGATTATTATCTTTATGAATGACTAATGCACTGACAAACCACCATCTTCATATCCGCCAAATAATATCATCAATGTTATATGTTGTCGATTTATGAGTCATGAAAGAGACAATTAGAAGCTGTGACTTAATTGATTCTAAAACCAAAACTCAAATTCTGGTATTCGAAATAGAACTTTATTGAATTCTCAATATTCAAAATTAACGCTTAGTTAAATACTAAAATAATAGTAACCACAGGTAAATTTCTCGGGAAAATTCTAAAAGAATATTTACTGCCCCTCAATACTCAGATTTCCACTACAATTCCCACGCTGGAAACTCTATGAATGAAATAATTATAAATATTTTTTTAAATTTCCGGTCGTATAGGGAGTATGGGGTGTCTTGGGACGACGGTGGGTCTAGACTGGGTACCCGGTGAACCATTTGAATACCAAAAACGACTTCACCACGATATCGATGAGTCCTGCAGTCTTTACAAGGACGGGTGCCCGAAAAGCGACGAGCTCTCTCTCTCTCGCTAAACTTCGGACAGTGCAGTTCTGTATTTGTGTGTGTGTGTGTGTGTGTGTGTTAGATTGCTAATATATGTTTGCCTAGTGTGTGTCGCGCTGCGACCTGCTGTCTTCGGTGTTGAGACCGAGGAGCGTGGCGTGAAGCTGAGATAGAACCCTCGGTAGATCGCGTGATAAGACTAGACCGAAGTCAAATCGAACAAATTCAGATCATGAAGGTGCAATTACGATGAGCTGGCTGCAGTTAAAGCTGAGGTAAGGGGTTTAAAGCAGGAGTGGTTTTTGCAAAACGTCGTAACTCCGGTAGTAAACGAAGCTACGGGACCAGACACACTGGCAACGGAGAGAGCATCCGAAGACGTTCTTTTGTGCGATAGAGGAAAATTTTGCGGTAATTGAGGTCCTCGAGGATTAAAAATCGTGCGTTTTTTTTCCTGTTGATGGGCGACAATAGAAAAATACGGGGGCATACTTTTGCATACGTACCGGAAGCATTCTGGTAATGTAGAGAGAAATTTTCACGGAACATTTGGAAAGCGTAGGCGGTACGATCACCGGGAAAATGTGACTAGCGGACGCCTTGCGAAAAACATGAAGATGTTTGCTAAACGGAAAAGATCTTTCTTCTTCGGAAAAAAAAACTTAGCTCGCTTACGTTCATCGCCGACGAGTCACGATGGCGCAAATTTTTCACGCATTAATAATTAATAATTTTAATGAAATTTGCAAAATTTACTGAAATGTGTCCTTTCGCTAGACTTTACAACAGTCTTTGGGTCGACTCGACCATTTGGCCGAAGCCGGGAGGAAAGGTCAAAAGTAAACGCCATCATATGGAGAGGTCCGGGTGGCTCGACGATCCTACCGATTACGGGCACCGATGAAACGATGGAATGAGAGAAAGACAGTGGAAGCGTAGATTTTCAATGAGATCGTATCTACGCATGACTTGTAGAGCGAGGCAGTAAAGGAGAGCAAAAGGGAAGAATTATCAAAATAGTTTGTGCCCGTAAGTACAAATCTTTTGCCACGGAAGGCCATTCAGATTTTTGCTGAGGAGTAGTCGTCAGGTATCAGCAGTCTCAGAAGACTTTATGAATGACATTTCGCTGCGTGGCCACCTATGAACCCACCTAACACGTTAATCGGTCGTGTCTTATTCGCACTGGCGGTGCATGCCGACGCCCATAACTAGGTTAGCGTTATTAAAGGAGCAAGGGGATATAGTAGACTTCAAGATCATTTGCGTGCTGATTAAGAAATTAATCAAATCAACGTCTTTGGGGGTATATTTTTTTGTAGAAGTCATTGACTCTCCAAGGGATTATGTTAGAAGTTAAATTAAATGAGAACAGTACTGTGTAATTCCTTCTGAGGAGTACACTACGAGGAATGCAGAAATGCTAACTAAAAGTGCACAGACACCCGAGGGGAACATTTTCAGGGCCGCGAATGATATGCTACTTCCTGATAATGAAAAGAATGTCTTTCGCAGACTGCTGGTCGAATATAAGTCATAGTTTTCTGCCATTCGCGCCAGATTCCAGTTTTCGTGCATAAGACTTGTTTGCCGGACGATATAATTTTTTCTTTGAAATCCAGGAGCTCACTGGAGTCCGGGCGCGTTACAATGTGTACATATATACATAATGTCAAACCCCCTACGCAAGAAGCATGTAGGAATTGCTACAGGAGTAAATATTTCACCAGATGAAGTCCTCAGGGAGATACAAAATGGAGGGTCTCTTTATATTTATGTTTATGAACTATTACGCAGAAGGAAGGTTCAATTAATCGAAAAGAAATCATTTAAGTTCTAGGAATCTTTGTTATACCAACAATTTAGCATAAATATATATATCTTGGTGTTCTCTCTCATATTTTCGTTTCATTTTATCTACAAGAATCTTTGAAACGGCTCCATTGTTCCCTCATAGATTTATTCTTCTACTTTATCTTGAGCTAAATCGAGCTTTCTTAGGATCTATCGGGTGATTTCTGAGAACACCAAATATCTTCATCTGTAGCGAGGAGAATGGCATGCTCCAATCTCTAAGAATTAGTCGGAAGAGAAAATAGTCGGAATATTCCCAAATGAGTGATCCTTCTTGGAGGATGTCGGGGATATTTTCCCGGTTGTCATGGGTTTCCAATGGAGATGAAAGTTATGTTGTTTACTTCGAGTTATTGCCTCGGTCAGGTGCTTGAGCTCCCCATTGAAAAGTGATGAATCCATCCTATATTCAATAATAATTTCACTTATCCTTGGGATAATATTTTTCTCTCATATTATAAGTTTGAAGGAATAACGGCATGATGCAAAGTTGGAAATATTTAAACTCACTTTCAAAGAGTCATATATTGCCATACCACAACTTGAAAATTAAAACATAAGAAGCTTAATGTTATGTGATATCCAGTATCCAAAATATTTGGGTTATCAAATAAATTGAGTATTAAAATGCTAAGAGGATATAGTGTGTTTTAAGTAATCTAACAGCAACAGAAGCATTCATACAACTTGTAACAATACTGTGGGACTTTTTTCGCATGAAAATGAAGAAAATTATTTGTAAATATGGAGAAAGTTTACTCGAGAATATCCGCGTGATGATTTCTATAATTATATTTATTGACAGTATGAGTAATAGGAAAAAAGATCGTGGGAAGCATATATAGGTAGATAAACATAGCTTAGTAAGAGGAGTTCTGGATATTGAACTAAATTATCAAAGGTTAGTACCTCAAGGAAGAGTTTGATCACTCCGTTCATTTCTACAATAAGCTATGTCTACGTTATTATTCATTTTGTATCCCGTCATTATTTGCTTCATATATCACGCAACTGCAAGGATGGATGACACAAATGAAACTCCCAGAGCAATTTTTCGACTACAAATAATCCCAGATAAACGACTCATATGGGAAAAGGTAGTAATATGCAAGGAGAGATCGATGTGTTTACGGCGGAAATGCTGCATTAGGATCATCTGGGGATCCGTTGAATAACGTCGATTTACACCCGCCATCCATCTCCCTCACCCCGCTCCTCCGCCTAGTTTTCAATTACGTCCTGTCATGTCAAGATTCTGCTGCCGACGTCACGTCCGCTAAAGCGGGTGGCGCGTCTTTTGTAGTCAGCGGGACGAAGCCGACTGACGGTGGAGGGTGTAAGGCGGAGGCGGGAAATAAGAAACGGTAAGGGTACGAAGTTCTTCGGCCGGGGCTTGGCCGTTTGCACCATCTGCAGAAGTCACCCGATGCCCACTGCAAATACCCAACGGTCGGATAACTTTATTGACGGATTCATTGGTTCCCTTCGTGCATCTGCCCATCCTCGGGAGAACATGGCGTCTATTAATAGCCTCTCTTTTGCTACGTTTCCCTATACATTTCCATGTCATGACGCATTTTATCTCTAAATTCAAACATTAAAAATACTTATGCTTTCTATTTCTGCTCTGTTCGTTCTTTGGGAAGGAAATTGGGACATTTTCCTTAATAATATTTTTTACATTCTTAAACTCTCGTCTTATTGCTTAATAAGACTTCACACCTCCATTTTCCTGGTTACTCTTCTCTCGACTTCTTAATTATTTTGGAGGAAAATAATGTTTGGCCCCATCACCTATGCTAGTTTTAAATGTCGACACTAGATTGCATGTGCTAACTTACATGAACTGTTTATTATATTTAAGCTTCGACGTTTGTAACGACAAGTTTTGAAACAAATAAACCATACGAGACATTTCGACGAATAAATACGCTTTTAAGTTATGTTGGAAGAAACTAAAGCGATTAGTTCCTTAAGGTAAAGTTAATAATCAAAATTGGAACCAAACTAAAATTAAAACAGGAGGGAAGGCATTCAGAAACAGGAAGTAATTCAGGGAAGCCGGAACGATCCACAAGTTTAGCCAATATTTCTGTCGAATTTGTTATCAGGATAAGTTTAATTAAGAAAATATCATTGTTGGCGCAAAATTATTAATAAATAGAAAAATTATCTATGGGAACTATAATACAAAAATTCAAAAATGGTAATTTAAGGGAAAAGAACCAGTTGAAATTGAAAGCTATCGAAGGTAAAATAAGATATTTATAGATAAAAAAGGAAATAAATCATTTATATGATTTATCATGACACTAAGTTGTTTTATAGGATTCAGTGGATGTAGAAAAGGCGATTGAGGGAGAGTTGAATATTGAAAAGGCTGTAGTTTTAAATTTATACTGGAATTGACAATAATGAGGAGGAGGTAATAGAGGCATAAGATTATTGTTATGGTGAATATGACACAGCCTCCAAAGGACTAGACAATGCTAAATAAAGAGCATACTATATAGCTTTATAAATAGTTATATTATGAAATCCAAAGAAGGCAGGAAAAGTAGATGGAAGGGGTACTCATAGGCTAGTGGGTAGAAGAGTGATAGGGGGTAGAATATTGGGTAAGCGAGGTGGGGGTATGAGGAGAACAGGGATTTTGGAAAGAATTTTAGGTTATTGGAAGTATGCAGATATGAAGAGGGAATAAGTTTAGATGAAGTGGGACAAGTCTAACCCCAGGCAAATCAAAAACCTACCATAACCAGTGGATTACCTTTTACTCATACTAGTATATTATTCTACACCACAAATGGAGAGAAAGAATAGATCTCTAGATTAACTCAGGAGGGCAGTGGGTGTGTTAGGTTTCGGAGAGAAGAATAATGTAGAGGAAAACATGATTGAAATGTTGAAAGCAATATTTTTTCCAGAACATTGTGAAATAATTAGCAGAAAAAGTTCAAAACATTCACGTATTAGCTAACTCCCTAAAGCAATAATGTAAACAATGGCTTACGACATCGAGAGAAGGGAATATCTTTTGTCGTCACGCCAAACTTTATGACGAGGACGAACTTTACCTGATGCAAGGAATTACTCATACGTCAAACTCGTTCCGGAGGGAGGAGCTCCATATCAATTACCTTCCTCGCATGTTCAGGTCTTCGAAAATTATTTCTCAGTCACCCAGGCCTTTACATAAATCGGGATGCAGTACGTAGTTCCCGACTTTTATTCAGTCCACCCTGGGACAGGTGCGTGACAATTTTGACGCCTCTGGCAGAAGGGGCCCCCGTGAGGGGGGCGATAGTTGGTGACGGCGCCCTGCTTGCACGTAACTCGTTCGACGTAGTGTTAATTACATTTGGTAATACGCCAAGGGAACGGTTCGGCCACCTATATTACCGTAATTTCCTTCGCTATTGATCTTCCGGAACGCATATGTAGGCCACTATGATGGGAAAGGAAAGGGGGGTGGTGAGAATTGTGTGAAATCACAATAGAAGGCTCCAGATATTTTATTTCCCAGCGAAGCCCTCGTGCCTCGTAAATCCTAATTCGCCGTTCCAGGGGGAACAGCTTGTCTGATGGGCGGCATCCCGAATCCCCCCCGATGAACAAAAGGGTCTCGTAGGAATTGATGCGCGACGAGGGAAAAGCCAATTTGAGATATTATGTACGGCTGATTACACGTAGAAAAATGACGATATGAATTTCAAAGGACAAAATAATATAAAAATCGTTCTTTTTCATTCAAGAACACCCTTTCCGGTTATTTACACTGAGAAATTGACGCAACGTTATTGAAAAGCAGATTCATAAGAATGATGGAAAAACCGTCCATGTCCTCGAACCACTAGCTTGTCTATAAGATCCATTGACTTCTGCTGTCATAAAACATTTTACAACTATCCTATTTTTTAATAAACTGGTCTACAACCGAGGTTCTGCCAGATTCAAGCAATGAAGAATCAAATAGAGAATCGCTGAGAAATAATGCATCATTAGTTATTTTTAATTGTGCGAATGATATTGAATTTCCTGGAAATGGTCTCCGTAAAAATAAATTAGAAACTGTTTCTGTACCGATTGAGTAATTACTTAAATAAGCAATAGAGAAGAAGTTTAGTTTCTCAAACTTTTATTTGACTTCGCAAGTTCTGTTGAATTGATTAAAAAATATTTATTGAATTCAAATTTTATACATTAAAAAAATTGATGACGGTTATGTTCATATTGTAAATCATATTTACTCGAAATAAGTTAATAAAAGAATTCATGACATGAATAAATGGACGAATTTGCTATAATCCCATTTTTAAAGACGCAAACACAATCTTCTCCAGCACTTTCTCAGGCTAAACATTGTGAAAATCCATCATACTCGCACCCATTTAAAGCTTCAACTTGGACACCTATACTTGATGGTTTTAGGTTGAACCTTGTGGAAAAACATTTTCACAGGGAAATGAAAACTTAATACACCATGCAATATTCCAGAGAATTCTATTCACATGGCTCGAATAGTTTATGACTATTCGTGGAAAATAGTCGTACCGTGATAATACATTTCTGTGTATGAAAGGTTTAAAAGAAAACAATGCGATTACATGTAAAAGGTTTATTTCGACACGAACAGGTTTCGCCGTATAACAGCATCTTCAGGTGAACATATATGTCATATTTGGGTATTTATACTCCTGGTGGAGGAAAGGAGGGTCAGAAAAAGGAGGGATGGGAGAGAAAGGGGCGAAGTGAAGAGGAAAAGGCCGGAAGAAGCGGGCGAGGTAACAATTGGGAATGAAGGGAGGATGTCCAATGATGAGAGATCATTAGGAGACCGTTTTGGGGGATTTTT
>WURS02087365.1:0-10048 GCA_011762765.2 Rhinocypha anisoptera
TGGAAAACAACCCCTGGACCCGGATGGAAACCCTAGAAATCTTCCTCCAATCTATTCGCCGGGATAACCTGAGATCCTTATTTTTTTCTATATATATATATATATTTTATTAGAACGTTCTGTCTGTCCACGTTTCAAATTACCTATAAGTTGAAGTTAAAATAAAACACATATACTGGATATTTGAGAACTAGCAGGCATTTGATTGGAATGTGGGATTAGGATCAACGTGGTTTATTAAGTCTGCCGAAATAAAATTCGGGATAAGTATCATTAAGGTTCCAAACCAGTAAAATATGAGATCAGAAAAATCAAGTATATTCTTCTATATAGTTATTTTGGCCTAGAAAATTAATGAATCCCTTACTGGCTCGAAGTGGTTTCGTCAAGTCTGAAGGAATGAAATGAAACGGTTATATCACTAAGTATGAAATAACGCCAATGCGCTTTAAATAGAGGATCGTGTTCGAAGCTTGTTTATTTGTGCTCATCTTAATAGGTGTCAATGAACGCAGACATAACGCCTATTAGAGGGTAGGGGGAAACCGAGGACGGCCACGTGCTCCCCCCCTTCTCCCCCTTCCACCCCCAAGGCTCTCTTACCCCCCCACTTCCCCTCAGGCAGTCATTCCGCTCCCTCACCAATCCTCTCCCCTTCTCCCATCATCCTTCGCCCAGGCCAAAGTCGGCGCCCATGACGACATAGGTCATATTGCGAACCGACCGTCAACAATAAATTCACCTCGACGACGTCCACGCCAGCGCCCGTTGTTCAGGGCAACAGACGAGATTAAATCCCCACGCGGTGAAGTTACTCTAATGGAGACGTAAATTGGACCCAGTGCACTTTTTCCCCACGCAAGAGTTAATATCCTTGAGCTAAAGGCATAGGACGTCAAAAGCGTTGCTCCCCAAATTTTAGATTCTTTGGTCAAACTATTCAATTGTGAAAATGGAGAAATAATGTGTCGAGGGATGAAGGAAATTCGGTTCACCAAAGAGATAGCGATCAAATAAATACCAAAAATATTTCGTCGTGAGAGACCTTTAGGAATCTTAGTGAATTCGCCGCTTGGGCATTAAACCAGGTATTATAAATCCCATTTAAGTCCATTTAAGTTCCTCAGCTACTCAGACGTAATCTGAAAATCTTGATACTTAGAATATTTAACAAGTTACATACATTCGTATATTAACGAATTGCGTATTGTCAGGCGACATGTGGTGGAATTCGAACCTTAAGACAAGTAGATGGAAATTTTCACTGTTAAAAATATACCTATTTTACGATGTCACTGCATCATCATCAGGTTTACAATTTTTTTATTCAAGTACCAACATAAGTACAAAAAATCCAAGGAAGTTGGGTGATGAAGGGATGGGGGGTTTAAGTGGGGAGAGGTGAAGGGGGTGGAGTTAAAATCGAAGGACATATCAATTAATACACAATGTAATTATGTACTTCTGTTTGTGCAATGTACTTCTGTCTTAACCCCATCTACTTCACCCCTCACCACTTAAAACCATCTCCCCTCCCCCCCATCACCCACTTTACCCTTATGTTTTGTATTTATGTTAGTACTTGAATAAAAAAATGTAGATCTGATAACAATGCAGTGGCATCGAAACGGTCAAAATAAGTATATTTTTAACAGTGGCAAAATTGCCATGTCTTTATCGTTAATACATATATTAAGTTTACCAAAGTGGTTAGGTACAAAATGGATTCGTCCAACTCCAATACTTTCAGTGAGAGTGTAATGGATGACTCGTGTGTTATTAATGGAGGATAGGAAAGCATTAAACTTAATATTTACTCAAAAATAAGTTACGAATTAAGACAAATTATACTGAAAAATTCAAATGTAATAAATTGAAAACAAATATAAGACAAAGTATTTTCCTCAAGTTCGGCACTATTAAGCCAGCTGATAGTTAAACTTGCATAAATTATTCGCAAGGCTGCTTCATATTAGTGGCCCTTTTGGTATCCTAAGTCACAATTCTGAGTTATGAATTTTTATTCCGATTTCTTATAGCTTTACAATAGTTGAAAGAAGAATTCCGAAATTACCAGATTTACTACAGCTGTAGAACAGGAATAAATAGATATCACCTCAGAAATAGCAAGTTTATATGTCTATCCCTGTATAACTTGTATGAAACTTTTATATAACTTTGTATTACTTTATTTAGTATCATATACATTCAGTATTATGCTCAGAGAACATAACATGTCCGAACCTCGTTTTCTCTTCACTCCGCGATACCATCCTTTGCTCTCCGTAATTGACGCCATTTATTCCAAAGGGTCGCTCCACAAAGAAGTCACTGCGGAGAGGGAGACGTCAGCTGTTAGTCATTTGTCACAGGGGATATTCGTCGGCCTTTCGATCATTACAATGGATAGAAAGGAAAGAAAACAGTATTAAAAGATCGGTCTTTATGAGAGTTTTGTGCCCACCATCACGTTTCCGGTGGTGAAGAGTTGAAATAATGGTGCGCTCATAATTTTTCCACTATTAATCGTTTTTTCTTCATGTTTCACAGAAGTAGAACAACTTTATATAGAGAATTTTTGGTTGCTTGTTGCAATAAAAAATGATAACAGGATGAAATATATGCATTTACCATTGTATATCTACATATATATGTGTCCGTAGCTACTATTCAGTAAGCGTAACATCTTTTTATTGCCCATAAAAATAAATTTTCAGGATAAATTACTTAGAACAAGTTTACATATTAATTATTTACTCTTCATGGAATCAATACGTTTTGAATTTTATGAAATATTTATAAATATATGAAAGGCAACTTGGTCCGCAATACATGAGATAGGTGGGCACTTCAATTTTTTAAATAATTGTTCCCAATTTATAAAATTACTTTTTCAAGTTAAGTGGAACACTAATGATCTAATACAATATTTAAGAATATATATATATTAGCAGGTATATTTCTTCTAACGTCGCATTCTACTTGCACTATCTTACACTGTTAAAAATCACCTTCAGGATTTAAAATTGGTAACTCGCAGGTTATATAAGGGCTTGAGGAGTAAGAACTAGTGCCTATGATTTTTAAAAGCAATTACAAATTCCAGATATGGCATTCCAAGATGGCGCTTAATGTTAAATTAAATTAAGCAATTTCTGTACTGCTATTTATATGGTCAAACATTCAACTAAAGACATGATACAAGAATGTTTTATCACACCTGCAGTAACAGCTACATTTCTTTGGTATTTTAAGAAAGTAGTAAAGCTTGAAGATGAAATCACCTGAAAGTTAATAAAATTGATGAACCAAATATAATTGTTCAGATATACATTTAACCCACTTTAAAGCGAGACTAAAAACTTGGGAACAGCAGAAAGGTATAAAATTAGTAAATGATCATTCTATATTGTTCATTGACCCTCCTATAAATTACTCATGACTGAAATCAAATCAAAACCTATCGTCTCTACTTATGTGATATTTATACTACAGTGAAACTAATATTACTTACTTATGTGATATGTATTATTAGTTTCACTTTTAGGATCGTAAAAATTGAACGAACCTATACTATCGTTTGTTAAACGTTTTCTGTTACCAATAACCTAAGAGTATGGGCGTTACATTGGCGTAAAATGTGATAATGGTTTTCCAAATAAAACCTAAGATTACCATATTATAAAATGTATATGAATTGCTTATGCATGCTTTTAGGCATTTTAAAGTTCAGATTTAATATATACCTAACCTTAGACGCATGATAATTTCGCTTTACTTAGCACCTTGATAAGTAGAGCTCCTGTAGAGACCCAATTTCGATCCAAGCAGGGCGTCCCAGACTTGTTCTTGAAATGAAAACTAGAGATATGAATAAAACATGTACATGAATATCATTTATCTAAAACTTAAGAAATGATTGTCTCAATGAAAGTAAAAGTAACAATAAAAACTTTGCATTTTTCTCTTAGCAGGAAACAAATTTGGGATTGAGGTGATAAGTCGGCTGATATATCCAGCATATTCCTATGCTGAGCCCAATCAACATGACAACAGTGAATTTGATTAGGTGAGATACCGTACGTAGTTGCTTGAATGCATATTAATTTTATGCTAGAAGAGTAATTGTAATATTTTAGGCTAATCATGACGCTAAGCCACGTCCTTTCCAGGATGTTGATCCAAGAATCAGAATTTGATCGGAAATGAACTCTAGCGATGCTTCTGTTCGAAATAAAACCTAAGTTTTTATTTTTTTAAATGAATAGAGAACATTCAGAAAAGTTATCAAACTTTTATAATTTAATATATTTCCTAATTTATTAGTTTATAAAAATTAACCATTACAATAGCATGCAAGTTTAATGCTCATACCATAGATTAAATCAAGAGTTTTAATAGAATAATGGTACCAACCAAAGAAGCTCGGCACTATTTAGAATCAATGAATTTTAAGCTTTTTTTCACTTTTAGGATCGTAAAAACTGAACGAATCATCTTAACTTTGACTGTTTTTGTTATTTTAGTTATATATGGACAATGTAATAAGCAACCTTTCCTACAAATTCAAACCTACCCTCCGCTTGATGGCTGTTGAATAAAGAGTTGATCATTCATATTTTTATCGTAAATTTTTAGTGCAAAAATTGATTTTATGTTATATTGTTAGAATGAAGTTAAATGTACATATATGTGCTACAAGTTTCATCGATTCAACTTCACTATTGCGGCAGCTGTTGCAAGTTGAATGTGCTTAGATCGCCTCGGGCATTAATGAACACAACACGCGACGAGCAATTACCGGAACAAGGTTTGCTTCAAAATCGTCATTCGGGGCCTATTCAACCATATAGGTGGATTATTGTGAGCCTGTTCTTCTCTATAACAAACCTAGAAGAAGAAGATGACCCTGAGGTGTGGTAACTGATATTGCGGAAGTAAACAACAACACCGCTGCTGTGATTGTTAGAGAAGATGATCCAGTTA
This sequence comes from Rhinocypha anisoptera, assembly GCA_011762765.2. Taxonomy (NCBI): domain Eukaryota; kingdom Metazoa; phylum Arthropoda; class Insecta; order Odonata; family Chlorocyphidae; genus Rhinocypha; species Rhinocypha anisoptera. The sequence continues at coordinate 4,987 of WURS02087365.1, forward strand.
GAGATAATATAAGAGCACCATTAGAAATACTGAAAATTTGATTGAATTTGCCATCTGCTAACTGATAACATAACAAATTTCACATGAGAGGTGTTTATGCATAGTGGGTTGCGAGACTTGTAACCGAACGAGAGGTCGTTCACGTGTTGGTTTGTTCTCCGATGTGAATTTAGTTCTTCGACATCCCAATGGTCCCGACCTCGAGATTATCCTGTTCCTTAAGATGAAGCCTTCGTGGAAAACGTTTTTCATCACCAGAAGTAGTATTAGATGAATTGTATATGTTAATTGCTTTAACGACCCAGTCCAGGGTTCAAATCAGTGGGAAGTACGACACAATCAAAGTGCACTTAAGTTACAATGTAACAAAATGTTAAAGTTTCACACAAAAAGTATGCGAACAAAAACTATGGTCACTTTCTATTTAAAAGAATTCATAGATCTCAAAGTTTGCAAATATTGCCGAAAAGTCATAATTAAGTGGTGTTCCAGCAGATCAGAGTGAAAACAAGAGAGGAAGATTGATATTTCAGATATTCAGTATGGTCAAAGTAAAAAAGGAAATGCAAAGTAAGATGCCAGATGTGCATTCTAAACAAAAAGAGATTCGAGAAACGAGAAATAATATTCTGCTAAGATTTTTTTGGGTGGGTGTTATTACATGAAATGAAAATATTTTATTTGTAAATGAAATGTGGCAAAAAACTTCACTGCAAACTTACTAAGGCTTTCCGAAAATAAGGTAGGTATTATTTTGGTCTCCGTTGAAGCATTAATATGGCTGTGGTTTGACCATGTTTTAGTAAAGCTCTTAATTCTCTATGGAAAAAAGATACTATGAATATCACTTCTCATATTCCAAAATAGTAATCATAATTTTACATAGAGGATGAAAAACAGGAAAAATAAATAGTTGAACAGCAGATTAGAATAGAAACGAAATGAAGTATCACGTAACTGTACCTGAGAACGCTACAGAGAGTAAAATAGGGAGACATTAATAATTATAATAATAATAATTATGGTAATAATTCGAAAAGATTAAATGAATCCGAGTTCACAGGAAAGCCTGGAGTGTGGAGAAGCCAAATTTAGAGTGGCATGTATGGAAAATGAGAAAGTGTTGGGATAAGCAGACAAATGCTTCAGATGACAGTAAAAGTAAGAGGGAAGATGGTTCAATAAACTATATGAGCAGTCCCTTAAACTTCATTTAATCATTTAATCGATGAATTTCATTGCAAGAGTGTGAAAAATTAGATTTAAAAATTCAATCCAAGCGATCTTTATGCGAATCTTAGAAGATAAGCATAACTGGTATGGCAATAAATAATAAGGCATAAATTAATACCGATGGAACACTTCAAACTTTGAGTTATGCTTAAAATATTTATCATATATTTTATTTCAAATGTTTTGAAATAAACTGAAGAGTGTTAATGTCATTACGTATAATTGTAACGTCAGTAATGGAAGCATTTACAAAGAAGAGAGAGACAATTAAGACTTCAATTGAGGCTGAAAAAAACGTTTACGTAAGCGTAGTATGGATCTAACATTATTATGTAAGCATAGTATAGATCGTTGTTTAGAAGGCATTTTATTAGATGATGATTTCAAATGACCATGATATTATAGCAACGCATACTTCAAATGAAGCATTTGATTACCGTGAAAAAAAGAATTCGAATGTTCCTATAGTGTTTCTCTTTTTTCAAAATTCTTTACGTAGCTTCTTTTTGGTCTCATGATAGATAATTTATATTTCATAGAAGTTCTGGAAACTTTGAAAGGATTTTATAATACAGAGTTTAACATTTTGATATAAACTTCTACTAAAGGTGAATCATAACACTACCTTTACAGAAAAGAATCATTTTTTATATTCACAAATAACATAAAAGTACAGAAAAAATAACATTTATTAATTTGTGAAAATTGTGACACATTTTTTTGAACCTAGTGAATTTGATTTTTTTTAGTTTTCAATGTCATATTGAATAAAATAATTAAATTAATAGATATATTTTGGATCAATCTTTTGGAAGAATCCATCGAAAATAAAATGCTGTATTTCGTCTCGAAATGGAGGACTTAATGGTTATCAAATGTACCTAAACTCTATCACATATATGAGGTATGATGAAATTATCATTTTTTCAGGTTTGATATTTATGTAATTTCTTCTATATGTTTCCCATTTTTACAAGCTATTAACTTGATATTTTTTCTCAATTCATACAGCAGACAAATAATATACTAGATGTTCATAAATAAGACATCACATAATGGTGTAAAACATATTTTTTCGAATAAAGAATTTCACACTGTGAAGAAAAATGGTGTAAAATCTCTTAATGTGTTAATGGACTTTACAAAGTGAGAAGGCAAAGTTTTATTCTTGAAAACGCCTTGAGGCCCATACTACATATTCACAGATTAATTGGAACATGTCAATGTTTAAAATTTGGAATTTAGCCCTTCGTGTGAGAATTAGATTTTTTAGGCTTGATATTTGTAGAAGGCTACGTTAGAAGCCTTTGGGTTCTTTCCTTTCGGATAATTTTTTGTGAAATATTTCCTAGATAATATTACTCGCCTTCATTTTCCAGTGGAAAATTGTGCAGGAAGGGACCCATTAATTTTAATAGCTGTCTTTCTAATTTATTAAATTTTAGTAATTGGGTTGATTTTATAACCATTGTACTTACAAGGGAATGTTGAGTAGGCGATGGATCACAGAATGAAAAAGTGATAATTTATGGAAACCGTCAAAGCTTCTTTTGGTTCGTTCTTGAAACGGCTAGATCTAGAAAGTTAAAAGTTGCCTCTCTCTTCGTTTTTGCACATTAACTCGAACTGATGGTTTAAGGAGTCTAAATGAGTCAATATATTATCAAATTGTCTCTTAGAATCTGATAAAACAAAACATTTTTATCAATGTCTCATTTTCCCCTCCCAGCCCTTCCCTCCTTTTTTCCGACATTATTCCTCAGTTCTTCACCCCCTAATTACAGAAACTCCCATTCCTATCCTAACTTCTTACCCACCTTTTGTTTACATATTCTCGGATTTTCTTGTTACTTTCACCTGATGAGGACGCTTTAAATTTGTTTGAAATTCTTTGTCGTTGAAACCCGGTTTGTGAACGAATAATAAAAAAACTCCTATGAAAGAGAAGCAACTAGAGCACAAAGACAAGTTTTAGAAAGAAGACTAGAAGTTAATCGAAGTACAAATGTCAATTATATCAATTTAGAAGAAGTTTTCTACAGGGTAACTTGGATGTCCTTCTACGTACTTTTTGTCTATGATTGACAACAATTTCGACTGGATTCCACCAGGAGCCTTCAGGTCTAAGTACCCACTCTATGATTTTCAAGAAAAAGATGGAAAAATGCTAGTGTATTTTTAGTTTCATGTTTTTAATTTTTTTTAGTAGTTTTTTTAGTTTCATTAGTTTTTATTTATTTTTTTGCTGGTTTCACTAGCAAACATACTAGTGTCGGCACTTCGACCTCAAGACGCCTGGCGAAATCCAGGCGAAACTGTTGTCAAACAACGACAAAACTGTTCCGGAACATCGCGGAAACCTACGACTCAGGACAGCTTGGAAGCAACAATTGAAGAAAATATTATTAGAATGGAGAGATAGAAGACTGATATGGAACTTATACAAATTTCATGGTGCTGAAATACATATTAAAGAAGAAAAAATAAGAAAAGGAGTCGAAAGGATCACTCTCATTCTATTTTTCTCTTCAATTTGTACATTCGAAAGCTATAATAAAATATAACAACAAAAGGAATCAGAACAAATTAAAAACATCCAGAAGATTCTTCTGCTGGTGATATAGTAGTTTAAGCAGGCACAGATGAAGAAATGCCTTCTATGCTCCATGTACTCCGGAAAGAGTAAGGCTACATAAATTTTAAGAATAACACAAAGAAAACCAAAGCAATTTGATATACAATCGAACTGAGAACATACATTATACCTTAATACTAAAGAGCCAAATATAGTACAAGTAAAATAATTCTACTCTTTAAAAAAGTACTTATTGTAGAAAATAAGATCAGAACAAAAGCTTAATTAATACTTAAGTATGAATAGCATTGGAAAATCAAGCTTTCAAAAATGAGAACTGAGCAACAGCCACCTTTCCATAAATATGGCAAATATTTTGAAAAAAATTTTTTAGGGATGTTAGTATCGTTAGTTAGTCGACAAACCTGGCTGTAAAGACCGCGACAACGCAATGCCTTAGAAAAAAGAAGAGAACTCTTTAACTGGGGATAATTTGTTAACCTGAGAAATTTAGTTCAAAATACGAAAAATATGTAATTTGGTGAAATTTATAATTTGTTTAAACCCATAAAAGTATACTCCATACCTTATTTTTTTTTAATTGCTTCATTATTATTTTTGATAGTGAGTGACGTATTCCTTAGGTTTTTCGACCAGGCATTGACTCAAAGAATGAAATTGAAATCATTTCGCACATTGTCAGCCTTCTCCATATAGTGACAATTAAATTTCCAGCGTAAAGTTTAGTCACTACTTTTGACTCAAAATATTGCTGTTGTCTAAATTCGTTAATGAGCAATAAACTTACCATCATGAGGAAAAGAGAGAAATATGTGCTGTGGTTCCGTGAAATACATTCACAAATTATATCAATGTATTATAAACCATATAAGTAAGTCTGTGTTAGGCTTCTAAGAGTCCACATGGAATTCTAAAAAATAAATCATGAATTTTGTATAATAAGTGTAATTTAGTAGAAGAATTTAAAACATTAATCCTATTAACGAGGTGGTAATTTCCACAGTAGTCTGTAAGATTTCCTAATATCCTTCTGATTCATTGTGTTTTATTTGAAAATAGTGAAAGTTTTGAAAGTAAATTATCATTAGGATAAGTCAAAGGATATTCGATTACAATAAAACAAAAGGGCTATAGTTTCAGGATTAACTCAGTGAAATTCTTTCATCTTGAATTAAAAAATATAAAATACACTACAATTTCACAAATTTTATACTTGAACTCACGACCCGGGTT
>WURS02087376.1:0-10048 GCA_011762765.2 Rhinocypha anisoptera
GCGCTTAAAGCTAAAAGGCACCCCGGCGCTGGGCCCCAATGATTCTCGCTACGCCGCGCACTATATTTCAGCGGGACTCCCCGCCGCATTTCCATGACGCTAGAACATTTCGCGGGGCGGCGGAATAAGCTCATACATAAGTAATAGTCACCCGCAGTTAGCAATGTACTGACCCATTTTCTAGGCCGGCTCGTGCTGTTCCCCACCCCTCCCCCCCCTCCCTCCCAAAGCATCTTTTTTTTCCATTCCTCCGCTCTCCCTCCCTCCCTCCCTATCCAATCAACATTTTTCGCCTTTCAGGTGAAATTTTGCTTCCCCCATCCGAAGGCACTCCTGGAAATAGGGAATCGGAATACTCCACTCACGCAAGAATTACGACGTAATTAAAAGATTGAGGATCACTGAGAGGGTAATGACCATACCCCCACACCCACCCAAAAAAAATTACTGCTTCCCAAGTTCTCGTTCTTCCATTAATTTGCTCCAAAGATAATATCACCACAGAGTAATTCTGTGTCAATTATTCGTTCCATTCAACCATTTTCTGAAGGAGTTGCCCGTTTCTTTTGTGCCAAAAGCCGAAGTTTCTCGTCTCCCTTATTTCTTAAAAATATCATATCACGTTTCATTCCACCGATATCTTCCTCTTCGTCTATTGTCCTCAATGTTACCTTTAGAGATGTTTTGTCTTTAGCACAGAGACATCGGTTTTCACATATGTCGTAATAGTCCTTTTAAAACTTCTCCCAATCCATTTTTGTGCTGCTTTGTCTCTTTTATCCTTTCTTCACGCCTCTACATTTTAGGTTAGTACACTCCCAACAATAAGCTTCACATTTTTCTTTCTAGTCTCAAGACTTAATTTGATTATTAACTATGAGACTTTTCTTAATAGAAATTCTTAATTGGTTTTTATTTGATTTAATATAAAACATGTTTGTCTTCCTCAACGGTACTATCAAAACAACAATAGTACCGTCTTCCACCCTTGCACATGTTTTTCGACTTTCGTTTCTCCAAGACCATAATATCTCCTCTTTCTTTCCATTAACTTCGCGAAGAATACTTATTTCTTCTTTTTGTTTTACTAAACCACTCAAATCGTGGTCTTTAGCTTCCAGATTCATCCTGTCGCCTAATATATTTTGATCCAGAAATTTTTCGCCAAATTTAATTTTTCCGAGAAATTCCTCTCTCGCTCTAGAATACTTATCGTTTCTTGAATGTTCTCTCTATTTTCCAAATGCTTGATTCGTTTTTCTTCATTCCCCATGGTCATAAAAACTCCAACTCATCCATGTTTTTATGGTTATGGTTTCCCAATCGTCATACTATTTCCCCTATGAAATAACGGTACCTTACGATATGCCTCATGCCTTTACTCAAGCTCTTGGTGTCTGTTTATTCAAATGCTTTTCAGTGCCTCGGGGAACTAGGAGGATTAGACCGCATGTATATAAGTACTGGTATTTATATCCATAAATCAGATTTGAAACAACGGCTTTTGTTTCATAAAATGAAAGCAGTACGCCTAAAACTCCTGCGGTCTCATAATCTATGCACCCAAGGCGTATGTTTTTGCATTTTTTTTACATATTTTTACATCGTCAAATAAGATATTGAATATTTTAGGCCATATCTGTGTTCTGTAAATTTAATGAAAGAAAAAACAAAAATGTCATTCGCGGGAAAAATATATGTATATGTAGTTATGCAATATAACTATGACATATACAGTAAAATTGTAATTTTAATTCAAAAAGTGAAGAAAATAAGTCACTGCTTAGCCCGTTTTGGTTTTCTTATGTCGTACCGATGATCAATAAAAAACAATTCATTATCGTTGAAATACAAATGCATAATGCACGTTGCACAAAAATGAAAAATGTATTCACTTGCTTCTAAGTGGGAAATTGCAAGTATTTTCTTTCCCTACTCTTCTGCAAATTTTCCACTACATGACCCTGAATCTGTAACGTATATTTATTCAATTAACATTTTCAAAATTAAAAAATATATTTTATTAAATAGAAACATTGTTACTTTGGAGAAGCAGAAAATAATTCTTTTTTAGCATGATTATTCCGTCGATAGGTGAATGCTTAATTGCTTCATATCCGTCAACTCCGTTGGCATCAGTGATACTCTACGTAATATATCCGAGATAGGTCTAATGCTATATCACCTAATTTGCAACGAACATAAGACGGTTAACCGGGAAGTAACCGGAACAAAGAAACAGTGAAAATGCCAGGTAAAGCTCTCCGAGGAAGATGGCATCTTTCGCATGGTGCTTTTAATATGAGCCATTCAAGTCAATCTTATTCCATTGAGTGAACAATAGACTAATGGCTATTTCAGGATGCTGCAGCGAATGTTACGAACAGGCCTCATGCCAACTTGATTTACGTACAGCTGTGCCATCTCCATTTTGCCAATGTCATCCCCACCAGAGCTCAATAATTTTGGCGAATCCTTCCCCATTAAATGCTGGGACATCGAAAATCGCATTCGGTAAGGCGGTGGTGCTTAGAAACAGGCTGAGGGCACGTGTTGATGACGATCGGAGACTTTGACCTTTGACATTTTTTTACAACTGCACTTTTCATCTTGTCTTCAGAAATCCGGCCATTTTATTCATCGGAGGAGGAGAGACAAGAGCGAATGTGTCCCCAGCTATCTCCCTGAACGCCTATGAAGAAAGCAATCATTTCCAGCGGCCTTGAATCTCTCCCAAAACACCTCGTCCCCGTCGAATCCCATTCGATTAAATCTCTCACCTCTCGAGAGGACAGGGAATACGAAGGAAGGGAAGATGACTGAAGCTCCAGGAATCCAACCCTCATCCCATTGTAAATCCCACTCTTGAGATGCCGAAGATTTAAGTTCCATGATTTCATCCGAATACTTATATTCCACTGGTGATATCGTTCCCAAGGCGGACATAGGTAGCTCTTTTGGATTAGTCACCTCGCTGGATTCGCGTGCGTCTCCCTCTTTTTAGTGCGTGTGGAGAAGTGAGGTCACCGCCCCGACCAGGTATAACCTTTCCTTAGCACGTTCTGCTGATAACGATTTCTCGCCTATAAGTGGAGCCGGTTATTTAGAAACATTCTTCAATGTAGCCGGGTGGAAATCTCGGTCGAAATAAAACAGTCACAAGATTGTTAATTGCCCATCGTGACCCTAAATTCATTGAAGAAAGTAATTCTCCGAAACTATAGAGTGCCATCTTACATAATCCACAAAATACCACCGAACGCTATTTCCTGCTCAACTTTGATCCATCGCCTACTCACACCCTCCGCTTAAATGGGATTACTTACTGTGAGTACTTAACAATCTTTGCACTGGTAATGTCTTTGAAAATACAAAATTTTAAGTAGGATTTCTCTTTCTGCTTTAAATATCCATCTTTAAACAACTTTCCATACTTAAATGGTTATTATTACTTTATGGTTTTCACAATACCGCATAAAAGTAGCACTTTTAATTATGATGCTTCGACTTCTAAGGTAAATTCGCGTAAACCGTCTTTAATTCAAATGATAAGAGCATTATTAGTTAAAATAATTTAACCGACAATTACAGTATAATATAATTTAATATAGATATGTCAACGTATATTCTCATAAATAAATATAAATTAATATGTAACTTTTAAAAATAAGTAAAAAGATTCAATGAAATCCTATTTTTTCCTGGTTAAATTTAGTCGAGGAATTAGATTTTATGAGATAGGACAGCATCTTCTAAAATGTTTTAGGACGAGGCTACCCTAAAAAAATATTTAAATTTACTTATTGAACCGAAGAGTAGATAGCAACTTAAATGTATTCCAGATATTTAGAGAAAATGCGAATAATTGTAGAGAATAGGTAACTTCGCTCATTACTATAATTATTGAAAATCCGTTTGAGTGAAATCCTTTCCTCCCCTCTTTTTGTGTTTATGACGTCTCTTGCGACGAGTTACGGCTTTCTTCCAACCGTGAGTGCGAGAGGGGACTAAAGTACCCCGTTCAATTTCAAAATATATTATTTGCTTAAACCGGTGTCATCCCTTCAGCTTCTCCCTTTGATAACCAAATCGGGAAACACATATATGTTGATAAACATTGAGAATCTACAAGTATGAGAATTGCGCTCGGTGAATAAATCAATTGGGTTAAATACCTTTGCACTGCAGGGATCTGAATTCCACATCCATGACGATGAGAGATGATTACTTAGGTTACCCGAATACCGGAGGAGCAAAAACGCACCAACTGCTTTTGAGTTATGCGCATTAAATTTCGACTCCAGTTCTCATGGCGCACACAAAACATCTATCTACACCAGGTGTCTTTCTTTTCCATTCTCTACGATAAATGAAAATGGAGTATAAGGATAATTGCGGTATTTTAAATGTTACGATTGTGAACCGACTGAAGACTAAAATAGAGAAGAGATAGCAGTCACGAAATAAATTCCCGGCCTAACATTTTACTGAAATATGTAACAAACAAAAAAGAATCTATCACGCGAATGTTGATTACTAAACAGTTGCAATTGCCCTGAAATGCCCAGTACAACTAAGAACTTATTAAGGTATCTGTGTATAAGTTCAATAGATAAGATACAAAAATATATCTAATACCAGTTATTCTTACTGGTATGTAAATTTTATCATGGCAAAATGTTATGGTACCATTTCCTGATGTAGTATAGTATAGTAGTAGGCATTAAGATTAAGTATCCTTCACGGTTCTATCTATGGTAAACTATTCCCTGCGATGACCCCCAGGATGCTGACGGAATTCCCAATGCGAATTGGCTGTTAACCTCAAGTAAATTATTAATGGAGAGGAATAATGGCTGAAGTGTAAATGGCTACCGGCTAAGTTTGGTTATTGATCTCTTTCAAGATTGGTTTATCAATAGTAGCTCTCCAACCTATTTTATCAACTGGACGACTTCATATTTTCGTAGTTATCTCAGAAATGAGTGAATCGTAATCAAATAATGAAACAGAGGAGGTACAAACAGTCGAGACGGTGCTCGGCCTCTAGGATACTTAGTGAAAAAGATAAAATAGAACCAGTAAGAGGCTGATACCATTTTATAACAACCACATTAAATCGGAAGGCTGCATCATGGCTATCACGTAAGGGAACAAAACTTCAAAGCCGAAAGTTACAAGAATTTCTACTTCCAGAGCACCAGTTCCAACTACAATGACAAGGAAGATTATTAACCAGAGCAGAAACTCACCATAAGGATCAATATTGTGTCTTCAAATCACCTGATTCAACCCCTTGTCCGGCTTGAGTGGTACTGTGCAGATTTAGACGAAGAAGAGATAATATCAAATAACAACAAGATTACAATCGAAACCAGAGAATAAGCAAAAATAAAAAGAGAGTTATTAATTAACAGTGATCATGTATTTGAAAATTTGGAGTTACCGTAACTAAAACAGATTTATTCCTTTCATACTTGGGTCTTGGTTCAAATTATTCGCAGAGTCATTTCCTACATAAATGTATCACAACAACGCCCAGAATTACTAAGGGCTTAATTGAAAAAGAACGCTATAAATATTTATGAACATTTTATTTTAAATGCTAATTTCTTTTAAATCGTAAAAATCTTAACGCCATATCGAAAGTGTTGCATGCATATGTGATTGGGTTCCCTGCTGTAAGTTCTTTTAAGAGCTTTCCTTCCTGATAAAGTCAGGTAAAGCCTGACATAGACACGAACTGAAAGAAATGTAGAAATACTTCACACTTTTCTGGCATTAAAAAATTTTGTATTCATCTGTCGACTTAATTCTTCATAATGATCGATTCTCATTTAAAACATTTGTATTTATCTATCGAATTTATTCTTCATAATAAATGATTCTCAATGAGATGAGAAGAATTCTCAAGGGGAAACATTTTCAATGAGAAGAAATGGCTTCTGCAAAGACGTCTCGCGTCCCGTTCTTTAACATAAGATAAGGTGAACATTTGTTTTACTGTCAGGAAATGAAACGATTAGTATCTTTGGCTATTTCGTTGCGCATTAAACTTGGTTCACACACGTGGTCATGGAGGAATCTGATCGAGTGTAGAGGCTCGCCCCCACACATGGAAGTGAGGAACATTTAGAAAAGGACGCGGACGGAAAAGGACTATAAATTGTCGGGAGAATAGATAATTGTTACAACTTCGATGTAACCAGGAAAAATATATGGAAACAATAACGAAAGGCAATTCAATGATGAAGAGGGTGTCAATAGATAGAATGCTAGGAAAAGGAGAAAGCGAAGAATATACTTGGCACTTTAGATTGTGTGAAGTGTGGAATTTAGTGCGCGGGGGTTAAGGATAGTTATTGGAAACTGCTCGATCCCGAACAGTATTTGAACGTAGAATATTTCATAGTACTGCTTGTTTTTTGAAACTAGTCGTACCGGATTAAAAATCTTAGTGGAAAAAATACGGAGTACCATATTCCTTTTTCTCAGAAATGGATTTCCACATAGTTATGCCTGAAAATATAGTTTCATTTATATGTATACGTACAAAGTGAAAACAAAAGTATTAAATATGGATTCCAAGAAGGATTCGAGTAGCATTTTTATTTAAGTGCATTTCACCTCGATGATTTAACCTGAATATTTCGTTAATCATAATATATATTATTTAATATTGTCTGAATTGCCGTCAACTTCTACTTATTCTATTCATTAGTCATTGTACTATACTTAAATTAGCAGTCTATTGAATTTTAACGCATATAACGAAATATGGTAATACAAATAACTTAAAACTTACGATGTCAAGTTATATTTAAATTGTTTAATTTCTAGTAGAGTTAAAAGGATGATATAAGACATCAACAAAGGATTTTTTTTCTATTAAAATTTGTTTAAGAAATCACCTCCAGCTGAGTAATATGACACCGTATATTATTTTTAAAGTTTCAACGTAAATGAAGGCCTCCGATGTTGAGTTCATTGTATAAAAATCAACGTTAACTCGAGTTTAGGATAATATTTAATTTTAATATATTTTCATGAAATAAATCATGTTCAATTTACATAAAAGTTAAAATGCTTATCTAATGACTTCAACCAAATAACTACTATCAACACATATTACATGCTACAAGTATGCAATATAAATTATCATTTTTTGAAGAAGTATGATACCATTTTTACTCCAATTTACATTTTAATCTTGAGTAAAATACTTTTCAAAGACATAAACATTTTATCATACTCTTGATCGCAAGTTATATTCTACTGATATTTATAGCAACTTGCAGAGTCAGCACATAATAAAACCACCATAAAAGTATACACCATAAAAGAGAAAAATGAGGTATGATTCATTTACTCCTAACTAGACCAAGAACACTGGAGTATGTTGTTATGTCGCCAAAACTATGTTTACTAAAATACTTGGATACAAGGTATTTTAGGCAATACTTGGCGAGAAAGCAAAAAAGATGAAGAAGAATGGAAGGGACTGGATTAGGAATATTACTAAAGATTCCCTAAGATGATTATGGCGGTGGAGCTCTGTAAGAATGTCAGAGAAAGATGGGTAAATAAACTGGGAAGTACATTCGATGAGAAAGGAGGGGGCCCATTTTGCCATGGTGCTCAGCCTGGGGGTGGATGGCAGGAGATCCCTAAAGGAGAACAAAGAGTAGGAGGAATGATTGCGTAGCTGAAGATATAAGAGAAAAGGCAGAGCAGAGAATGTGAGGAATACAAAAAGTAGAAGAAAATGGGAATAGCGATATATGAACAAAAGGAAATGGTAAAAAAGAAGCGAATAATGTGATGATATGAAAAAGTAGAAAATATTTCGACTAGCGAGATCTTTACAACGAGTAAAATTTAAAGAAGGAAAAACAAAAGAAGAAGACTTCTCCTGTTTCCATGGCGTCGGATTGATGAAGGCTTAATTATTCTTAGAAATATCGTCACGCTAATATAACAATTGAAGACAACAGTTTCTCCTCAATTGCTGGAAGCCTCTTTAAAATCGGAGTTTACTACAGTCTTTGACTGGAGGACGCCCTCAGAGTAGAAGGTGAGACAGTTTTCATTAAATGTAAACAATGGAACGATATCCCTGTAGATAATGAAGGCTTTAGAAATAGTGATTAAATATAGCAGGAAACATTATTAATAACCGATCTAAACTACCAAATTTACGCAAATTGCTTCAAATTATTATAAAGAATTCTTACGAAACGCTTAAATTTATTAGTTATCGTTTTAGTAATAGTTATAGTTAGTATTCATTTATGTAGTTGAGAATTACGACTGATTACGCCTTTTGGTGATTAAAGGTGTAAAAAGATAGTTATTATTTCAAAAAGTTTTTTTATTTTTATCAATGAAAGCAGCAATAATGTTCCCTCAACATGCCACGAGAAATGGCATAAGATATTTCCTAAATGTCAAGTTTAATTGACGAAGTTTTACATTATCTTCAGAAAAAAACTTCAAAAAATAATAAAATTTAAGAGTTTAAATCGTCATATCATAACCGAAGGAAGACGGTACATATTTACGTACAAGTGGAAGTGATGAACGTTAGATCTTAAAGTACAGGCAATATGGAGGAAAGTAGCATTTTCTCCTTGTTTATAACACATATTGAAGAAAATATGAATGATTTCATTGAATTCTCATACTTGTAGAAGCTCAATGAAGTTCGTAGCATCTCTACTAGATCCACCCATACCTGAAATTAATAGGGAATAAAAAGACCGCCAGGGAGATGCTAATAACTTCCGAAATTATATATTTTTATTTCTACCCTAAATTAATTAAAAGGAAAGTAAACGCGATAGTAAAATTGCCCATCTTAATATGAAAGTTCATACTGATTGAATTTTGAAATAATTTGGAGCAATAGGATAGAATCAATCCGCCGTTTAATTACACACACCAAAGACATAAATGTGTTTCCTTCGCCTTTTCCTGTTTTGCGATGCGGATAAGAATCTATTGAATAGTATCTTAATAATGGAGTGATGGGAGTAAAAACACAGTGATCAAAAAAGGGATGAAAAAGAAAAAGACAATCCATCTGTTTTCAGAAATCTATTAATGATGGTAGCAACTGATCTGCGTCAACAGAACTAAGAGCGAAAGTTATAAAAATATGTCTACGACCTTATTTAAATGAAAAATTATATTTTTTACAAATTTGAGATTTTCCATTTCGTTAACACTACCCCTTTGTTTCACTAAAAAGTCGTAAAAATTCTCGTCCCGGCCGGATAAGAAAACTTATAATTTATTTTTTATAATTTCATCATTTATCCAATCGAGAACTTGAATTGAACGCTCATAGGACACATAAGTCCAGGATATTATCATTGGCTCTTCTTTCATCAATCCATTAAGATGTAACTGAAGGTCATCGTCCTGTACATATATGAAGACCATAAGACATTTTTGTTTTACACATGAGTGACGACAAAGTGGATATTACTTCGTTCTTAGTATAGAGGATGGCATAAGTCTTCCAATAAACCCTCGATATTTCTTCGGCTCCATCTTCCTTTAGAGTATGAAACATCGACTGATTTTTTTTATAGAAATAGCTGCTGGAAAAGTTTGTAAAAACACAAAAATACCGTCCATGGCTGCGACTTTTACGAGGTGCATTCAAGTTATAAGATCTCCGATTTTTTCTAACTAATTACTCACCTTAAAAACATTGAAACTTGTGTTACAACTCGACGATACTTCTCCCTGCAACCGTACACATTTTTCACAACGTCGACGCCATGATCTATGGCCGCGGTGAAGGCTTCTTTAAGAGTCTGTTTTGACTACTGGATAATCGCTGTGACGCTGTCAGTGTGCGAGGCCGAGATTCTTTTGGTTCGTTGTCACATGACATGTTCCGCCTTCTTTAAACTGTCGCACCCATGAACGCACTTTCGACACATACATGACTCCATCACCATATGTCTCCTTCAACTGGCGATGAATTTCAATCGGTGTCACACCACGAATGATTACACGCTGGTCATGTAACGAAAAC
>WURS02087387.1:0-10048 GCA_011762765.2 Rhinocypha anisoptera
GTAAAGTCTGACCTCACGACACGATGACTGGCAGCGCGATTTGACTTTCCCGAGGAAGAATACTACGCAGTTATCTATTCGTCGTCTCTGATGCGGCTTTATGTGCCTTATGTGCGTGTGCTGAATCTCTTGAATCATACTCGTATTTGGCTGTATGTGAGTGAAACAATTTTCAATACTGCTTTATCTAAAACATTATGATAAATTTGTCAAAAAGAGCAAGTTCCAACCCGATAATCATACACTTTTACGCTACAAGGACGAATTCGGCCAGGAGATATTCATAATAAATTGGCCAGTTTACGAAAAAAATAAAAATGAACTTTAAAAAATACTGCAAAAATAAAGTTATCGTTTATAAGTTAAGTAAAGTAAAGGTTGCTCTTGTAAACGTCGATTATTTTGCAAGAGATTGACTGGTCGTTGGATAATGGAGTATATATCAATTAGGTTTAGTTATTTGTACCTACTTCTATTCTTATATTATGTTTTCGAGGGATTAGATAAAAATTGTTTCCACTGTGAATGATTCGTCCTTAAACTTACTGCATGTAAATTCACTTGTCTCTGCAGGATTACCTATTGCCTCAAAAGTAATGTCAATTTTGTTACTTAATTATTATGAACATTTTGTATCATTTTGAATGAAAAAGTATTTACCTATGGGGAATATGGTATAGAATAGAATCAATTTATTAGGTTCTGCGGCCACTTGGGAACAAGAAAATTTTTACATCCAGAAAAAAACAACAAAAACAGTAAACAGAGACCAAAGGAAAATAGTACAGAAATTTTAATTACACACACACACACACACATATATATATATATACGAGTTTCCAAAATGGTTCTTCCTCCGCCATCCCTTCCTACAACTTCTTCTTTATTAATTAATGAGTCAACATATTTAGAGACTCGGGTTAAGTCCGATAGGTAACAGAGTGCAGTCACATAAGTATCAGGATTGATCATCTCTCTCGACACCACTCCGGTGCCCGTCCACCTTGGTCCCAATTTGAATGTCAGGTTCTTTATACATACCTCAGCTCGTGTGTATTTCCAAGGCATGAGTGCATGAGGAAATAACGTAGTAATTAGGTCATGCACCATTGTGGCATGATGATGCGTGCGGCTATCCGTCACAGGTGACTATCTACTCTCGTGTTCACTCGCGAAACTATGCACGCTCACGCAGTCTGATTTTTTGTGCAAAAGTACGCCCAAAACTTCGAACAGCACGAAAGTATTCTAGGGGTTGGTCCCGCGTTTGAGGAAGTTGTGTAAAGTCTGACCTCACGACACGATGACTGGCAGCGCGATTTGACTTTCCCGAGGAAGAATACTACGCAGTTATCTAAGTGTTTCTTTTTCAGTTAGGAATAGAAATGATTCCGTCACTGTGTGATATCATCACATCGTGCATTCAAGGCAACGCGTTTACTTATTAAACATCTCTTGTCTGGACGATTTGAAGGAACAAAACTTTAGTACTTTCGCACATATCAAAAATTGCTATGTGCACGAGAAGATTTGTGAAATTAATGTTTACTGGAAAGTAGTGCAGTCCACTATGGTAAGGTAAGAACTAAGAATTTGCGATTATTGCTTTTCCTCTATGGAAACTCTGAGGAGCGAGGAAATTTCGCCCAAAAGAATTTACTTCGCCGACAAGGTCATGTTCGCCTATCTTCCTTATAGTAAGATTAAGAAGCCACTGGTAAAGATATAGGTTTTTTTCTAAATTAGACGAAAATTTTTAAAAATATCCCTTTGAGACATATTCTGAAGGGGCAAATCCATATTTAAATTAAATATTATACCATTACATGCATTAATTTGGATGGTTGAAGTGATAGTGGATATGCTCCTTCAGCTACCAAAGAGGAGGCTAAACTTAACCGGTGAAGCCTTTAGACACTCTTAGCTATAACTTTTTCAAAATGATTTAATGGATGCGACCATACTGGAAATTTTCTCAGGACCATTAGACGTTGTGGAACAGATAAATCAAAAAATCTAATTTTTTCCACGTGTGAATAGAGATCAAAATGCTCATGGTCGCAGGGGCGAATAGGATGGTTAGTGTAGGCACTGTTAGCATATACAAGAATTATCTTTTCCTAAACTTGAGTGCATTTAAAATTATTCTTGCACCAAATTATTATGTTTATATCTTTTTCCAGCATGATTTGAATATTGTTCTGTTACTGAGTGTTTTTGTATGTAATTAACTTCTTGCGACGTTGCGAAACTTTGAATGTGGGTATGCGGGAAATTCATGACTTGGGTTAACTCACCCCCTGCCAAAAGTCCATACAGTGGCTTGAAGAATATTTTGCAGATGTTCATACATCCAATTATTTCAACAGAATTTTTATAAACCTTTTCTAAAAATACAAATGAAGTAATTTGGGAATCGTCAACCGAAAAGGATCCCTTTTTTAATAATTATTTTATGAATTCTATACGGCCCTGTTCGTTCTTGGAGTTTCAACTTCTTAAAAAAAAACCGACTATCCAGTGACGTTGGAGGAAATTAATTGTATACATAGTGTTATTGGTGACCAACCTCTGAATTGGAAAAAAATAATGAAAAAGTTTGATGATTAGGTTTCGAGACGCCTTCGTTTATAGTGGAGCGTTTAAGCATCAATCAATGTTTATAATCAGCACTAATATTTCTGGGCAGCAGCTCAATTTAGGAAACTTGTTCAGAAATAACTGTAGAAATTCTGCAGTGAATGTAGTTTGGTATAATCAAATACTTTGTGATTTCCATTTTTTGCCTTGAATGCTAGAGTAAGTTGCAAAGTTTTAAATTCAACCTAGTTTCCTACATTTGACATAATATCTTAAGCCTCTTACCTTGTGCTTACCAACAATAAATATAATAAAGAAAATTTTAACTCTATACTAGACTGTCATAATATTTACTGAATGAATTCTCCATTCATACTATTCCTCGAAATAATGAGCTGGTCTCTTGAGTACTGCCGACTAAAGTGAGTGGTAGAAGACAGAAAGAGTTCCTAGATGCATGGACTTGGGATAGATTTTAGATAATGATTGAAGGAATGAACCATTTCACTAAATATTGAGAGAGAAATGTCTTCTTCGATGTTTGGTGGCATTGAAATGCAGGCAATGAGCAGCGATCATCACCACATCGGAATTCCCAATCTTCAGTCTGACGTTTAAAAAAATTTAGTCTTGACTGTTGGCACAATTTTGTGAATAATTTAGGAAAAATATGTAAAAAAACGTTTAAGATATTTTTGTCGTTCACTTCGCCTTCTTTAAACGGCGTAAGTACACACGTAGATAGACATCTATCTTAAATAACCAATTATTTTTTAGTTCAGTAGCAGTGTAGAATTCAGTAGTAAATACATGTTAAAAAATACATTCAGCTATTTTTTAGGAAGGACTCCAATGTATTATCCCTAACTAATCGAAATCTCAATCGATTAGGAATTGATAAAGCTTCCGTTTAAATGAATAAAACATTTGAAAGACTGTTTTGTGATAAAAAATTTACTTTAAAGAAAATGGTAATTTTGGACGAATGTTTTCTAATTTTCCATTTTCGTTGATTAACTAACAAATTAATCAAATCGAATTTACTACGGCTCAAATTAAAGGTGATGGAATTATTTACAGCTATCTTATGCTGGTAATTCTCTAACATATATATAGAATGGATTGTAGATTTTTTAAAACCTGTTTTAGCCAACGTTGAATACTCGTATATCCGAAAAGATACCTAAACTCGAGTTGCAAACATGTAGGATCATCATGATCTTCTTTCATCTATAAACTAAAACAGGTCCCATCCATTCCTCAATTATGTCCCAAAAATGGATATTGTTTTTCTGTTTTTTGGAATAAATGTTTCAATTCTTGTAGCGGCCTTAGTATTCCAGAAACTTGTGAGATTTTGTGTTTCCTTGCGTAAGATTCTTTTGAAATCTTATCGGATTTTCCACCGGGTTAGGATTTCGGCTGCCGACGTTTCGATGGCTAACTCTACCATCGTCCTCAGGATGTTGATGGAAGCGTGTACGATGGAATATGGATCTTAACGTCCTGAGGAAGATGGCAGAGTAAGCCATCGAAACGTCGACAGCCGAAATCCTAACCCAGTGGGAAAACCGATTCCCGAACCTTGTACACCAAAACTATTATACAAATAATTTTGGTAAATCGAATTGACGGTTATAAACTCGATTTTGACTAATTTTGAAACAGAAACAGTCTCAAGCGTAACTTTGTTAAAACCCTTCATAATTGCAGAAAGAGAAACACGGCAATTTCCACTTTAATTTTTCTTTTCTTCCACGGTTAATCATGGTTTCATTGCGTCGCGGCATCATCCAGTGTTGATGGTCAGAAGAATTGCAGCGTTTCTCTTTTTCCAACTAATTTCGAAACGGTAAGATTTCAGTGCCTATCTTGACAATTTAATATACCCACATTCAAAATATGCCTAAAGAGCTCGAGGGTAAAAGCGACCTGATTATACTGACGGAGTTGCTGTGGATACCTCAATTTTTCAGATAGGGTAAATATGAACCCAACAGCGCCCTTAGATCCACGAATTTGGATGCAATATGTCTGGAAATCAAGTCTTTCATATATATACAGAGGCAGCCCACTACATATTTAATTACGAACATTGAATAGCACTTGTCTCCATGTTTCATAGAGGTCATTGACACCAAGGCCACCAGAACATAGGAGGTGAAGTGGTTTGGAATAAGGCGATTATTCTATGGCCAGAAAAGGAGAATGAATATAGAGAAATACTAAAAAGAAGAAAAATATGGAGACAGTGGGTCCCGTTATGGGATTTTCCCTCCTCTGGTGTCTCTGGCTAGCGGTCGCATGAACGAGCTTTTTATTGGGAGCGAACTCCCAACTAGCCTGCAGGCCCATGGACCCAGTGATACCCACAAAACCTACTCCAGGTCCTCAGAATGTTAAACAGCTACTGTGACGATACCAGATTAAATCCAGTGCAAACTTCTCTGAAGTTCTTAGGGCGTGGGTCAAGGGAAGGAGCCCTGTTCCACCCCCCCCCTTGCCACCTTCGTGTCTCTCTTTACTCAGATTTTTATATATTAACGGATATCAGAAGATGATACTTTGTAGAGCCAATCATTATTTCATGATATGTATTGTTAATACCCTCGACTTTATTAATAATTAAAATGTATGAAGTTAATAGTGAAAATAAAACTTTTAGTTTTCACGGAAAATTTACCTTTTGAAACGACGGGTTACGGCAGACAGATGGACATCTTCAGGTCCGCTTTCTTTCCTAAATAAGTGTAACACTTTAAAGAAATGAATCTCCAAGCTCTTTTTTTATTCGACCTTAATTTTTCTCGCTTATAATACCTTAAGTTGCGAAATACTTGAGGAAACCGGTATGTTCTAAGATAAAAATTATTTGTGGAGTCTGTAAAGTTTCATTTGACCTGTCGTTAAAATTTTATTTCACAAATTTGGGACGGAATCTATATTATGTGAATACAATATTTTATATCGGATTTCTTATTGCATGCATTCGTTCTTGTGAGTTTCTTAGTTTTTCCATCTTGTGAGCAAAAACTAGGAAAGATAACTTTATTTCTATTTTTTTAACTTCAAGAGGAAATAAATATTATTTATATCCTATATTTCAGGGACGATATGTAGCGCTGAGCATAAAATATGGCTTCTGATTTGTCCTTTTAGTAACCGGTAATAGGGTAAATTCCTCAGACGGGGATATGAATTGAAGCCCTTCCTGTTTCCAGATAATGTTTTCAAGGAATAAATGGTAAATTATCTCCACTTCATGTTTCATCATAAATATATAGTAATTGATCAAATTTAGGAAAAAATATCAAATTTCTTCGGGGACGAGGTGTTCCACCATATTGCATCTGCCTTGGACACGTTGATTGTGGCTGTTTGTTTTGGAGACTGCTAATGTTAAACTTCTGACTTCTGAAAAGTATTCTAACCGAAGTAAGAAGACTTGAGGGAAGAAATACGATGAACATTGGGTTTTTAAAAGCAAATTACGGGAATATGCCTGCCGTAGATTCCTTAATGATTGCAAATTTTTTCAGTAGAAACGAAAACCATGTTGGAAGAGAGATGAAGGGCATGAAAATGGCAGGGTAAGTCATATATACTCAAGCTTTTTTTTAAAGACAAAGGTGTGTGCGTGCGTGTATGATTCCGGTCTTGACGACGGATTAGAGTTTCGACGATAGACGTCGAAACCGATCGGTTTTACTTTTTTCTGTGGGATAAAATCTAAGTTAACA
Organism: Rhinocypha anisoptera; assembly: GCA_011762765.2. Classification (NCBI taxonomy): domain Eukaryota; kingdom Metazoa; phylum Arthropoda; class Insecta; order Odonata; family Chlorocyphidae; genus Rhinocypha; species Rhinocypha anisoptera. Next base: position 6,321 of record WURS02087387.1, read on the forward strand.
ACTATATTTTGTTTGATTATGGAATTCCACCAAAGGACGGCCTATAATTGTGAACAAAGAAATCTAAGAAAGAATTCGTATAATTTATGTTACCCAAGTTATTTTTAAATGGACGTATTTATCCAATAATTTACCATTTTATCTTATTGTGATATTTTCCTCATATGAATCAAGCTATAGTTATGGAGTTCTACTGTAGAACATTCACCATATTTTTGTTTACATCATTTTTTAGCTAATTATTGAACCTTTATTAAATTTTTGGAGATGGAAGTGTATAAGTTCAATAACTCAAACATGGTGATGTACAGATGTTATGCCGCAGTAGGTTTCGTTCAACTGAGAAGAGAAAATAATTTCTGTACGGTTAGAGCTCGTGTGACACCAGAAGTAGTGGTTGTGTACTCAAACTCACCTTTGTCTGTGTACTCAAACTCAAGCATACCGGACCCGAATGTGTTCTTTACAATATTTATTTTAACAACTACTTTGTAATGCAAAACACATGCGGTGTCCTGTATCGGAAAGTAAATGTAGATAACGGTGCGCGGGAAGTTGGATTTAAAAATATTATTTAACGAGCGTCATTAATTAAATTTTAGTGAATGGCAATAGATCATATTAATGTTTGGAAATAATTCATTTCAACAGGTGTTTACTTTAGTAGATGAATGATGCCTACGAAAATATGGCATTTATACTTGATTCTTTATTTTTTGAAATAATTATTTCTTCGTAGAACTTACCTTAAAATGGTCCCCACACATAAAGAATTTGGTTTTGTCACTGATAAACCGATGCCGTTCCTCCAGTCGCACTGCTTTCATCCAAGCCTGCCGTCTTTTCCTTTCTTTCAGGACGGTCACGAAAATTTCATTGGATACATTTACCGAAGCGTTCGTAAATAAAGGTACTATACACTACTTCCCACTGGGCTACCCCGAGAGGTCGTGGTAGAGTCCTTGGCTACTGACCGGGGGACCCGGGTTCGAGACCGGGTGACGACCCTCCAGCTAAACCCAAGCTGAGTGACTTTTCGGGTACCACATCTTCGTGGGAAACCACAGGCGGCACAGGGAAATGAACTGGCCCCTCTAACCTGATGGGTGAATTTCCACACGCCGTGGTAGGCTTAGTACTAGGTGAGCTCAACCCTCACTTAACATACCAATCTTCGGGTTGATCACTGTGGTATGGCACAGAGACTGATGAGAATAACTTTTTCTTGAGAGTACTTTAGTTAAATGAGTTTTGTACATCAGAAAAGCTGATTTTTACTATTTCACTGGATGTGATTGTAACAAACTGTGTAACATTTGTGTATATATATATACTTTTCACGATTAAAATGAAGGGACATGTAACGGCTCATGAAATAAATTACTCTAAATTAGAGTAAATTAAAATTTCAATCACGCTTATTTATATGGTTTTAAAAATTCATAAAAAATTTCGAATCTCTTGAAAGACCTCGAACCTCACCGTAAAAATTCCAGAGGGAAAGTATCGTTACTGTAATGCACCCAGAAATAACGTGAATTTAGAAGAACTACAGGCTTTATATACGCAAGTCAATTTATTTTTTTTATATTACTCATTTCTTTTAACCGCCTGTTTGTAAAAGCATTTGACGCAAACAGATCCACCCCAAGGCCAGGGTGAGCGGGGTCCAGGTCTACGTATTAACCTGCATTGCATCCTGCAGGAAAAGGAAATGAAATAGAAAGCTACTTCGACTGATTCATTGTGTGTGGCAGTTACACTCAGTGGTACAAGAGGGGGACTTGATCGATCGGCCTCTTAGACTGGTTTCTCCTGGCTCCCCATTTTCTCTAGATTTCACCCAAGGGAAAAATTAGACATGACAATTCTTTCGAATCCGCCCCTTCGCATTTATTTGTCGCGGGGAGGGGGGAGAGTTTCCATGGAGCAGACGGGTCGTCACGAATTCATCTCTCCTCTCTATCTCTGCCGCCAACTCCGCGACCCGCGTCGAAATAAATGACCATCGGTCTGCGTGTCGCGAATGATTGATGGGCGAGGCCGCCCGGTCGACTCGAGTGAATCGGGCGCTGATTGCTCCCTTCCGATCTTGCCGAACGACGTTCTTCTTTTTTTTTCTCTCTCTCTCTCAAACGAAGACCGGGGGTCCGCGTCTGGTTTCTCTACTCTCCCGGTTCCTTCCGAGCTCTCCGTCGTGAATTCGCCCCATTAAAAATCTCCTCCGGGTGAGATTGGATCCTCAGAAGTAGATGGAGGTCAAAAAAATAATAAAGGAAAATAAATGTCCCAATCATCGTCCCCCCGCCGATTCTTAATTGGAACGTCATCCCTCTCAGAAAGGCGTCTTGCTCTTGATGTCATTGGATTTTTCCCGACCCGAGGGCGGAGGGAGGCTCTTCCTGCGTCTCCTCTATCTCTCTCCCTCCCACCCCTCCTATCCATCTATCTATCACTGCGAGGGGATTGGGAATCACCCCGTCGGGCCGCCGGTTAAAAACCCCTTCCGTTTTCGCTTTGATATCGAAAATGGGTGCCTCACAAAGACTAGTCTTTTATCTCTCTCTCTCTCTCTCTTGCGCTCACGCACTTGAGAGACAAGAAGAGGCCTCCGACGATGGGTAGAAGGGCTTTAGTGGCACCGTTATGAAAGTGAGCCACGAGTGGAAGACGCCGCTTTGGAGGAATCAGTAAAAGGTTTTTTTTTGAGAACTTGGGAGTTTTCACAGAATTTCCGGATTCGTGTAAGATAGGACCCACTCAGTGTCGTCTTTGAATATTTCATCTACATCATCCAAGAAATGCCCCGCAAGCCGTCGTGATTGAGTGTGGCAGGGGGTGGTTGATTACACACCAAGCATGGATTCTTAAAAACACACATGGATACATAATTATGGATATTCCAAAGTCTTTCATGCAATATATCTTATGCGGCGATTAGTCGCCGGATTATGCCGGACGGGTTAGACTGGTGGGTGGAGTGTCCGCCTCCTAACCCGTGCAGGTCGCGGGTTGTAGTCTCTCTCGGGCTTGGGGGTTTTCAAATTGTAATTGACAAAATGCTTAAACGTAACAGAGGATCGAATGGTCCTAATTTCGGCATAATAAAGACAAAATTATTGTTATTAAGTATCACTATCTCAAGAGAAACTGTGGAAAACTCGTGAAAATAAACCTTGTATCGTACTATTGAGGCTACATTTGTCAGTTTTTTTTAAGGCTTCGCTCAAATACTCACTTCCAACTTGTGTATTATCATAGACTAAAGACTAGTATTCATTTTAGTCTATGTTATTTTGCGCTTAGACTAAAAACGCCGACCGGGTTAGCGTGGTGGGTAGCGTGCTCACCGGCTATTTTTTCTTTTTGGAACTGGTGGGGGAAAATGCGGTGACGCACACCCAGGGAAGGTGACCCTGGGGTGTGGGACTCGGTCGAGGTCTAAGGAACCCTCGACCCATACCCACTAAAAACCCACCACCAGTTTATTACGCCTATTAATGGAAGGCGGCAACCATTTGCAGTTGAGCGTCATGGGGCCGCGACTAGCCGATTCCAGCTCTCTCCCTAACAGTCCGGACCGATGTGTTTGTATTGAACATCCTCCAGGAAATGAGGCCTCCTATTATGACCCTACTCGCTAGGACTTTGAGGTCTTTTCGCCCTACGATTCCGGTCTTGATGGCATCACGAGCTGAACGTCTGCTCCACAGGCCGCGACTGCTAAG
>WURS02087398.1:0-10048 GCA_011762765.2 Rhinocypha anisoptera
TACTTATATTACTTCTACGTCATGCCCTGCAAACTGCCGCAAGGGCGTGTGGCAAAGGGTGAGTAAGCCATCACCAGGCATGCATTCCGCACATGCATATATTAAATATAATTCACATACAGAGAAACTAATTAAGTGCACAAAATTTCATTGACAAAAGAAAACACATGTCATACGGGAACTAAAACAATTATCATTTGATTAAAAACATTCAAGATATTATACATTTAAATTGACATTTTATATCTATCTGTTCGACCGTCTATCTGTCTGATTTTATGTGTGATCTGATCTGCCGTAGTATGTCGAGGCTCGTAATATATTTTTGACCTCTTCCCTTAAGTGATATTTTTGAAATTTGCATAATAAATTTAACCTGTTATTCAACCTAATTCTAAACGAGTGGCTCCCAACCTAAATACCCCAATAATCTTATTACTTGTTGGTTGTAACAACCTTTCACAAATCTGGCTGTTTTACGCTGCACTCGATCTATCTCCAAAACCAGTCCTACCTCATGAGGGTCACACAGTTGACGTATGTTCGAGATGAGCCCTGACTGATGAAAAGTAAATACACTCTTTTAACGTCTGTTATCGCAACACCTAAATGTTTCATACACTCTACGTTACTTAAATTTGTTACCTTAATGCTGTTAAAGTTTTCGGGTGCAGTGGACTTTCTTCAATAGTTGATCGTCAAGCACTTTTTCAAATTTAATTGAAATTCCCTTTCCTCTCGCCATTTTACGTTAAAATACAGCGAATAATAGTATTACGAACTTATAAATATCGGAAATTTTTCCTGTTTATAATATGTTAGACGAAGTTTTCATTTTTCGTATCTAAATTGACCATGGCTCTTCAAATTTTCAAGTTTCAATGCTGTTACCCTTTAAAGAATTCTAGCTTTTATTTAAATAAATATCCATTGTACTAGAGTTAACACCAGTTTAGTACTGAAAATAGTAACTATGTCGATTCCATTATTAATTTGCATCAATACGAATAAATTTAATTCAATCATCTGGACCTGTGCATTATTTTAAATACCTTACACGGCGGGGGTTCTGACGGTGTATCCATGTATGAAATAGCTATGGTTATTCAAAATTAATTGACAATTAACGCAATCATTATTTAGTAGCAGAGATACTTTATCAAGTTGAATATTTTATTGTTATGACAAATAAATAAATATTTTGGTGTTTTTTGCCATTCGTATTGAACTGTCTTCCCGTTTTCCCAAATTGATTGCATGGCATCCCCAGCATTCCAGATGAGATACGCTTTGGATTTAGTTACTTGGATGAGTTCGAGTATGGTTTTCAGGGTCGTTTGGTTGTACAAGGCTTCTCTTTCAGATTCATTACGATGTATTCGGTGTGCATCACGGCATTATTTCTGATAAAGGAACTTGACGCCACGATGGTCCGCTATTCGTTAAGCTGATGGCTCTGTATATTTTTAGGCTCCGTGACAAATGGTAAAGTTATATTCTGTATTATGTATTCACCAGAGTAACCGCTATCATTAGCAATTATTCCGGTTGTTTATGAAAACTATTTTTTCAAATATTTTAATGGCAATGGATTCTGGAGTAGTTATGTGAATTTGATTCATTGTAACTTGTAGAAAGAAGAAACTTCGTAATTCCACATAAAATTTGTTATAACACCACCCGGGATTCGTTAACGATTTACACGTTTTAAATTGTATGTGGAATCACAATGCGTTTTGTTTCTGTGCCTATGCTACAATATTTTAACCGGATGATGCAACCCTTCTAAAAAATACATGTTGTTGTTTAATGTCAGCCGGGGTGGCGGAGGAGTTACGTACTCGTCTGCCAACCCACAGGTCGCGGATTCGAATCCCGGCAAGGTGGATTTTTCTATATCCACCCAGGGCATAGATGTTTCGTAGTTGTTATTGAAAATGTTTAGGTGTCCACTGTAATTGACCTCGGTGAAAATTTTATTTAAAATTGTGGAGTCGTTCGTATTTTCCTCCACGTTACGTCGCAGTGTGTCATCGGAAGTGGTTCTCGCAATGTTCCGAGGATTTATTTCCAAATATTCCATGCACTTAGTGCAATAATTTCCAAGATATTTTCATTTGGGCAAGTCTCTGTATATTATAAAATATCCGTTATAGTAAAATTTTTAACTATGCCGATATTTTGTTTCTGCAATTCTATTGTTTCGAGGACTTTGTAACTGTTTTCTAGGATTTTGGGGCCAGTTTTGAGTCACGACGGAATTCGAAAGCAATGTTAGCCATTGATAGAATGAAATTCACAAAGAAATTGCCTATGATATTTTTAAGAATGATGAATGAGACTTTGTTAGTAGTGCTTCCGAGTATGATGACCTTATTGATTCAAAAGAAATTGGTGGATAGCAGTAGGAATGAATTGAATATTCAAATGAATTACATTCAATAAGGATCAAACAAAGTGGTTACTTTAATCTCAGTTATCGCGTAGGACTGCTGCACACAATATAGTGAAAGGAAGAGTAGGAAGGGTTTTTCTTCCTCCTGGAAAAATTATCGAGGAGCCGATCGGTTCTTTTCGTTTGTTCATTGTTGAGAAATATTTCGAGGACATTGTTCGGCTCACTAACAATGAAGCCGCATGGGTACACCAGGAAAGAAAAAGTACTAATCCTTGAGTAGTAGTTGATGCCGTCGAAATGGGGGCATGCCTTGATCTTTTGATCGCAGCCCGGCATTTGAAGTCATCCAAAGTAATTTTTCCGCGGCTTTGGAGTAGTTTGTACGAGCCCATAATTTTCAGAGCAAAGTTGTCAAAGGTTACCTTCAAACACATTCTAGAGTTATCTACTATATGATGACGAAACAAGATTAGATATATGGAACTAGGATAAGTCCACACCCAATCGTTCTACTAGGCAATATGTAAATTTGAAAAAGCATCTCCCTGATGAATTCATTACAATTGGTGAACAATTGGTTGGGGTTAGGGAACGCTGTTTTCTATTCAGGCGGTAAATTCCATCTAAGAGTGAACACAAAATAAAGGTAGTAGCTTTTAGAGGAAGAAATTCAGAAGGCACAACCGGTTTCGACGATGATCGTCAACATCTGGTTCAGATGATATTAATTGTCGCCGAATCCGGCCCTGCTCTATGTTATTTTTCTGTGGAAATACATTTAAAGTTACTATCCTTATTCGGTTTCATTATGGAATTGAACCTAGTGACAACCTTCTCAGTGAATCTTAAGCCCATAAAACATGAAATGAAGACTTTTTGGGCCAAAAATTCATCTAATGGCTATCTAATAGGAGGCTTTTCGAACTTTGGGAATGAAAATGGAAATAGATTGTTGCCGAATTTACGAGAAACGCTTGTTCAGGAACTATATCAACTTTGGGAGCAATGTAGGTTGCTATAGTTTTTTTTTACAACAATTAAGCTTACCCAAAATTTAAAAACTTGAGTATTGACGCCGGTAGGAACATTGAGGAAAAATAAACCATACATCCCGGTGAACTCTTTCCACCCAACCGCTCTCGCTCAGAGTTTTATTTCATTTATGGTTTTAACATAACAAAGACCAAGTCTTTTATTCTAAAACATATGCCTAAAAAGTGAAAGTCGGTTATCCTGCTATCATCCAAGCACCATGATAAAACGATACCTATACCTAGAAAAAGGGAATGGACCAGAAATTATTTTGTACTACAACAATAGTAAAAGAGTAGTGCGGTAGAACAATAAGTATGGGACATACGAGTAATTGATGGGCCATATGGTACAGCCATACACCTGAAAGAGGAAAGCAAATAGGTTGCCTAATGCATACTTAATCAGTCTTTTAGACTTGTGTGCCATTGCAGGCTACGTGATTTTTTATAAGATCAGTTCCCAGTGGAAGGTAAATAATTTATATCGTAGGCCCATTTTCTAGAAACTGTTTGCGGAAAAAATAGAAACCACAAGCTGAGAGGGTTGCAAATAGCGCGTTCTAATTGCACAAAAGGTGCATTTCTATTAAGATGGATACTAAAGTATAAGTACGCGGTAGTAATGGAATTAAAGAAAAAAAGCTCAAACGTTCTCGATGTCACTAGCAATCCACAAAACGACAAATCCCCCAAGTTTGGAATTATTGCCATCGAAATGGGTGTAAAAAATTTTCGCATAACTTTTGTTACATGCGCAAATAAAACCTAAAACATTGATTGCTTAAATGTATTAATTTCAATGTGCTTGTTAAAAATGTCGTTCCTTAGAATTATTCTGTTCATAGAATAAAAGTATGGCTCCTTAAAAAATATTTTCCTCCTTTAACCCTCAGAATACCAAAGGGGGTAACGAAATTACCCCAACTAACATTTTTAATCGCGTAACGACTATTTTTTTAAAGGTTGTTATGCTCCATAGTAGTGGTTCATTATTTTTAGGCCATTGTAACGGAAAAAATTGTTACTTAAATTGGTTAAAATTTGACATATTACTAAAACAAAATATTTTTCGCGACAAAAAAACGTTCAACATAAAAAGTATATGTAATAAGAATCATTTAAACTTTATATTAAGGTTTAACTGAGTAAGGCTTACTTTTTATTAAATGAAATAAATAGGGTGACGACTCTTGGTAGTGAAAAGGTGTAAAATACCTCTTTAGTATGAGGGTTAACACCAAGGACATAACTTTCCAGAGTTAGAGCGCCAAATCGACGCCAGGAATCCCGTTACGTTTAAAAAATTATGGAATATTTATGAGAGTAAAATGCAATTCACGTCTTCAGTATCTAATGTAGTCAAATATCTTTTATATTCGTTTATTTATCCAACCAATTATTCAGTGGAATGTCTTACTAAACACCATTTCTAAAGTTTGATCACTTTCTACACCGCGAAATGGACGTATTATGGATTTCGTAGGTTTTTTCTAAAACTAACCTTTAGATAATTTAGTACAAGTGGTAGGAAAAAGTATAGGTCAGTTTTTGGGGAATCCAGTAAAAGTAGCTGAGCATCCAGAACTCCAGCGTATTTGAGAGAAGACCCCACAAAATACACAATAAACACACAAACCAATTTCAAAATTCGTCAAAAAATTCCGTTAGACTAAGAAAAATAGAGACTATTTCATTTTCCGGAGAAGTCGTTGGGAATATCAATGAAAAAACCGCCAATTTAAACTCAAATCGTTGTTGTCATGGAAAGGTTGAATAATCGGTCATCAATCGATTAAAATATAAAAAAACGGTCCATTATGAAGCCAATTCTGTGGTGATGATAAACTGCTGAAGTTTAAAGTTAAGGCGGCTGAATTTAACCACACGATTCAAAGTACTGAATCCAAATATATTATAGGGACAGATGGCTGGTTAACGCTGGACATCGAAAATGTGGAAATCTTTTCAAAAGGCTTCAGAATCTATAGGAAAGAGAGAAAATAGATGCGGAGGAGGTGTCTTCATTGAAGTTAAGGATATTCACTACAGCAGCCCAGACTATTTCTCAAGAGAGCTAGATAGAAGGCATGTGGTGCACATTAAATAACCCTTGGTCAAAGAGAGTTTATAGCTGCGCCTACTATAGGCCTCCAGATAGACATCGGTTTTAGAAATTGAAAGAGAAGTAACTTTTATAATGCTCCCATGATATACGAAATTTGATAATTTTGGGCGATTTCAATCTTCCCTCCATAAATTTGAATTTTATAGTATTATTTATTATTATTATTAGAATAGTTAGTTTCATAACAGTGGGCAAGAATAAAGACTTATGAGTCACTTATGCACATGCATACCTCGAAATCATTAGTGAAGAAAGCGACAAGAGTATATACTTGATATATTAGCAACTAACTTACCAGACGATATACTAAACGTCTCAACACTTGATGGAAATTAGGTGACTATAGAATGGTGTATATTATCCAATTTGACAACTGAGAAAGATGAGAAGTCTAAAATATATGTGTACCTGTACGAGAAGGTAAATTACGACAGATTCAAGCGCGAGTTGCGGAATTCGTTTATATAGTTCAAACAAACTTTGCATTAACCGAAGCGCTGAGAGTTTGTAGAGCGGAGTCCTCGATGTATACGGCCTGCAATAGAATAATACATACCAGCTACACTTCAAAGAGAAAGCACCGAACCTACATGGTACAATACTGAAGTACGTAAATCTTCGTGAAGGGCATACAACATGGCACGTATTTTATTTTTTCATTGAAATATTTTGGATGTAATTAGTTAATCTAAATTTGAATTATAGCTAATATTTGCATGTGGAAATTCATGCATGGTTATGGCTAACTCCACCCTGCCATTCGCCCTTGCGTCGGCTTGCAGGGTATTATGTAGTCTTCACGCTAAAATGAAGAGTGCAAGCCTGTGCAATTATAGTGCGGAAAACAGCAACGTAATTGAACGATCAATGGCGCTAGAAAAGAATGCCTATCGTAAAGCGTTGACTGATTTTAAAAGTAAAATATTAAGAGAAAGTTTACCTGATAATCCATAAACGTTCTGGTCTTATATGAGGGAGGTACAGGGAAACACGCCAACAGTACTATAACTAAATATCAACGGAAAGAAATAAAGTATTTCTGATTCCGGTTTATTATAGTGTAAGTAGTACATAGTGAAAAGAATGATGTGGCACTTCTGCATTGTATTACCTGAGGATGGCTCAGTGAGCTGAAACGCGTCGTACCAAATATTAGATTGTGGAAAAGTGATACATCTTTCATTTCATTAGGAAAGAAATTAACTGAGTCTCGAGAAAGCCAAAGAGCTAAACTAATTTTTCCAAAACGTCTTCACAATGCTCTCTCCTTAAACATTCGTATCGCTTTCGAACTACTTTCAGCAACCGATGTCTCCATTTGTAATCAATCTCCCGTCGTGGCATTGAACGTAAACTTAAAGACTCCAAATATCCCGCCAAGTCCCGATTCCTGCGCGAGTGTACAAAATAATGGAGATAGCTCCTTGTTTGAAAATAATATTTAGGAAATCCCTGATCGGACATACCGTCCCTAAGGATTAGAATACAGATAAAGTCATGGCGGTATTTAAGAAGGTCGATAAAGAGGAAGACAGTAACTCCCGACGTGTGTCTCTTATATCCATCACATGCAACATTTTAGAATATGTAATTATAATTTTAATTATGGGGTACCTTGATTCTCAGTGTTGAAGCTTGAATAACCAATATGTATTCCGCAAGGGCAGATCATGCAAAACCCCAGTTGCACTTTTATTCAGGACATTCTAGTCTCTAGAGAAAACGGCGTTCAAGTCGACGCCTTATTTCTAGATTTCGAGAAGGTTTTCGACAGGATTCCCCATACGATATTACTCTAAAAGGTGCAATCCTACGGGATAGAAAGGAACGTTAAAAGCTGGATTAACGAATTTCTAACAAAAATGAACAAAGTGTCATAGTAAATGACATGTCGTCGTATACAGTAGGTGTTCCATCTGGTGCCCCTCATGTAAGCGTTATCGGTCCTCCATTCCTTTTGTATATAAATGGCATTAGTACTGTTTCAAGGAGTAAAACTCGTCTCTTTGCTGACGACATAATATAATACCGGAATATTTTTACCAAGGAGGATAGGGAATCATTGCCTAGCGATCTAAATGCGATTGAAAAGTGGTGTGAGGCACGATAATTGGAAATAATTTTGGAAAAATGTGTGGCGATGAACTTTTGGAGGATGAGTAGTTCACCCGAAAGTAATTACTTTATTAGAGAATCTGTTATATCAAACGTAGACTTAAAATATTTAGCCGTTATGATAACTAGAGACTAGTGCTGTCAAAATTCGGGTTTTTGAAACATTAGAGTGTACAAATATTTTGCCAAAAATAGTATTTTGCAATGGTAATCACGTACGAGAGAAATTATGTAATTTTCTACCCCCAACCAGGAATCGATAGGTGAGTGATGTTTAGATACATTTTGCAGTCTGTTTTTTTTCGACCAGCTACCGTACGAATGTCTGAAAATTCGCGAAACCACTTCAGTACTACTTCAGTATTATGCTTTCTTACTTCTTTCAATTACTTCCTAAATCGAAATTAATGCCTCCTACTTGCTCTTAAGACGATTTTGGGACTAATGAATGATTGTACATAAATTTTATCATAATTGATATTGCAGTCCCGTGAGAGGACGTTGCATTTACAGCATAAATTTTGGATCCGACGAATATCAGTTATAATTAAAGAATTGCAATTATACATATTGATAAAAACCTCAAGCGATTAAAATAGTATTATAAAAAAGCGTGAAGTTACAAAGAAAAGGAATTAATATTAAGAGATACTTTAGGATAAAAACTAAAAAAATAGAAGATTTATAGAGGAGTATTCTAGTACAGTAAATTTTCCTTTTTCGAATAGTCACTCTTGAGTATTCTTTTCGGTTCGCATTAGTAGTCACGCATCTCCTCTAGTACAAATATGATCTTTAAAATAATAAGTAGAAGTCATCGTAGTGCCGACGGTTAAAGCCCGATTTTGAATTATATGACCCCGAGTATTGTGGCTATATTTCAATCCCAAGTGCATTGCACTTTAGGCATTGGTCAGTTTGCGGCACTCGGTCTTCCTTTAGCCAACCCTTCCTACTCGCCTCCTACGTTGGTCGTAACAACCTTTCATAAATCTGGCTGCACTCGATCTAACTCCAATACCCGCCATGCCTCTTGAGACTCCCGCACACTGACGCGTATTCGAGATGACGCCTGACTAATGAAAAGTAACTGCGCTCTTTTACCGTCTCATTACGTTCCCCTTATACTTGACTTAGGAATTCTAACTTTTTATTTTCAATTCTACAAATGTCCCGAACATGTTTTCCCTATGATAAATCTTTCGTTATGGTCACACCTAAATGTTTCGTACACTCTACATTAGTTAAATTAGTTTCCTTAACGCTATTAAAGTTTTCGGGTTTAGTGGACTTTCCCCAAAAGTTCATCGTCACGCACTTGTTCAAATTTAATTCCTACCCTACCTTGCACCATTGAATGAAAAATAACTGCGCTCCCTTACCGTCTCATTACATTTCCCTAGTATCCCGTCTTACGATTCCTAACTTTTTATTTGATATTCCACTAATTTCCCGAACATGTTTTCCCCACGACAGACTTTCTCATAACGAAACCCTTCCTATCCTAGACATACACTACGCGTATTCATGTATATTGGGAGGAGGAACCGCCAGAATTTGAATTTCTCACTTTTTTAGGTGAACTCTCACGGTTTTATCGTAATGAACTTATCTAATGATATAGAGTTGGGTCGTAACAAGTCCATCCGTGCCATTGTCTTCGTTGCTTCTTTGATAACTCCCATTTGACTTTTTGGGTCTTCGGGGGAGAAAATGGACAGTGGCCGTAAGACGTGGAGGGTAGTGGATGGAAGGAGCGTGGATATCGCGGATGCTGGATGCTTATGTACGATCAGAGAACAGAATATAGAACATTTTTTTCGCATTTGACCCGGACGTCTACGACCACGAAGTACCCTGCATTCCGCCGCAAGGACGTGTGGTGGGTGGTGAGCGCCATCAACGGGCATGAGTTCACATATGCATTCATTATATATAATACTCATACAGGGAAACTACTTACATGCCAAAATTTCTAGGACAAAAGAAAGTAATTGTCATACGGATACAAAATTTCTAGGACAAAAGAAAGTAATTGTCATACGGGTACAAAATGAACATCATTTAATTAAAAAAGACTTCCTTCTGTGTGCAATGTATGACTACTAACATTCGTATTTTGGAGTGCATGTAAACGGAATGAAGGAAATAAACTTTGTATTCCACATTACATGTTTTTTCATACGACCCAGGTTTCGTCGCGTCGCAACATAATCAGGATGCCTGGTGGGGTCGCGATGCGACGAAACATATATCGTATAAGAAAACATTTCTATATTTTCAGGCATAACTATATGGAAATCCATTTCTGAGAAAAGGGAGTAACGTACTCTGTATTCGTCCACCAAGTTTTTTTCATCTGGTACGGCTAGTTTC
>WURS02087408.1:0-10048 GCA_011762765.2 Rhinocypha anisoptera
GTTGTCTCGAGGGATTTGGCCAATTACAACTACAATTATTCCATTGCCGACGTTTCGATTTATTTATAAATCATCATTAGGGCTGATGGATGGGGAGGACATATACACGAACACAAGAAAAACAGTGTTTTACTTGTGAAAGTGTTTTTCTTGCGAACATCAACGATGGAGGATTGGGGCTTCCGTCTCTTCGATGGACCATTCCACTGATGAGGAGGAATGAACTAGTAAACCTTGCAAAAATACTTATGTGGCAGTGCAGTATGCAGCCGACCTCATCTCAAAAGAATTGGCTGGGAATCACTTTAGGCTCACTGATGGTACCACGCATTTTGAAACCGCCAGAGCGGTCAGCTCTCCATTACTCAGTAGACCGCACCACGCTACGGTATGCCCGAGGGTTTCTCCAGCAGAATGTATGGGTTGGGGAAGGGACACGCTTTCTTTCAGGGAACGATTATGACAATCCCATCAGACTCAGGATAAACGCCGTTCCTCTCAGATCCCGTACCTCTCAGGGTCGGCTCGATGACCGTAGTTGTAGGGCTGGCTGTGATGCCGTGGAGATTCTAAACCACGTGCTAGAGATCCGCCACCGGACTCATGGCTCGCGGGTCAAAAGGCACGAGGCGGTGGTAAGCTACCTGGAGCACGGTCTGCGAAACCTGCAATTTGACGTGGAAAGTGAGCTAAGATATAAGACCGAGGAAGGTGCTCACGTACCGGATCTCATTGCGACCAAAGGGGAGAAAATATATGTGATCGACGCTTAGGTGGTTAGTGAGAAGGTAGACCTAGAGAAGGCGAATATCTGGAAGGTGGCGAAGTATCAGGGGAACGCGTCACTACTGCGTAACATCAAGGGCAGGAAGGGTCTACATTAAGTGGAATTCCTCGCCATCACCTTGAGCTGCAGGGGAATTTGGAGCAAGAGATCCGTCCACGACGGCATCAGAGCCGGAGTGATGAAGAAGAGCGTGTAACGTCTGGCCTATTGTCGTGATGTTGTTATCTGGCCAATTACTTCATTGTTATTAATGTGCAGTGGAATTTGGGATAATGGATTGTTGGGATTAAATTGATTGGTGTTTATGTACGGAGAAGAGGGGGAATTGTTGAAAAGTTATAGGGGGGATTGTCGAGTGCGGAGCTTTGAGAGTATTAAATGAAACACGTGTGAATAAAGACGTAAATTGGGAAGTGTGCTGCGTTTTCTTTGGTTTACTTCCGATGAGCATAATTGTATAATTAAATCTGACGTTACATGCTCCTAATGTATAGTGGTGCGTGTTTTTAAACAGTATAGGATTGCTTAGTTGTTTTCAAAATATATAACAGTTAACATAATATCATTTATTGAACACTACTACGCCTAAGGTAAATGTGGAAAAGAAGGAGTATTTTTTTCTTTTTTGAAAATTTAGATGACACCCTTCTTCCACTGGATTTACCTTGCTCTTGGTTTTTCTCAAGAGTTTTGTGAAGAGCCATTCAGGCCTCCTGGATTTAGGTCTTGATCTCCAGAAAATCTTCAAAACCAGCCATTATTTCTTACGAGGATTTCTTCCTGTTCACACCCCAGCACCTTTCTGCTGAAAAACCATCCCGGTCTCCCATTATTCTTTATGGTTTTATTCATTTTGTCGTGAAGTTTAATACTCTATTCCTATTCATGTCTATTCAAAACTGAATTAATTAGTCAAGCATTTATTTTCATCTTTTCCCCTTTCTCCAATTTTAGGAAATGAATTTTCTAATACTGTGCTTAATTTTTACTTTGATTTGACGCAAGCTAGTCATATAAACAACCTCCTAATCTGAAACTTACAACGAAAGTATTATTTTGATATCAGATCTACAACAATGCCTACTGACAATTTTCACGTGATCTTCATGATGATTTGGGCATAAAAGTTTTATTTACTTCCTTTCAAGGTTCTGTGTTAACTCAGTATTAATAACGAATAAAAGCAACAGCATTAGTTAGATTTGTTGTATGAGTATGGGATTAGGGTAGTTCTAATCGATAGTATGAGCACTTGTGGTCATGATTTTACCATCAAAGTTAAAGAAGCAAATAACGTCGTTATAAAATCTATTTTTTGTGATATCTGATATATATCCCTTTGATATTAATGAGTGTAACCTAATGCTGATAGTACACTTTTCTGCAGCTGAATCCCATGCAGTTGTGAGTGTAATTTCATGATGCTTTTCACATACTTTGCTTTCTTAGAGTAACGCCACATTATCGAATAAAATGAATGTTTAGATTGTGTCTCATTTGGATGTTGGCCTTAATATATCTCTTATCTTTTTCATCGTGATTATTTAACTATATATGAGATCCTCCTAGCCTCAGATTTGCGTCTGTTATTTTCAGATCCCCTTCCAACTCCCACTGGCCCCTTCTTCCGCTCTCTCTTTCTCTCTCACTCCAGCCCCCTTCTTTATACCTCTCCAAGATAAAGATTTCTCTCTTTCCCTCGATTTTCCCTCATCCTCCCTTTCTCTCTCTCTCTCTCTCTCTCTCTCTCTCGCTCGTCCTCTCTTATCTTCCCCAACCCCCTTATACCTCTTTGCTCCCTTAAAGGTTCTCCTTGCTAGTAAAGCTGGCGTCTGAGACTCCAGAGGGGCGTCCTTTTTTGAAGGAGATAGAAAGGAAGGAGAGGGTGGAGTGGATGATGTTACTCTTCCAACCTTTTACATTCTCCAAACCCTCTATTATCACTCGCTTTTTCGTTCTCCCATATCGCCCTCTGGATCCCCCCATCCAACTCGTTCCTTCTCTAGACCTCACGCTCCTTTATTCGACACGATCACTTTACCGCTAGTGCTTATAATTTTAGTCCGAAAAGATTTTTCACCTTCAGGGCATTTGAGAGTTAATCGCAGTCTCTGTCTATATAGTCGGGGTGTAACGCAGTTCCGAACGAATCCCTCGGAGTGAGTTAGAACCCGAACAGTCTTCATATTGCTTCGTGAAATATTGCTTTGCCGTGCCCCGCCGATGCTTTTCGTGTACGCCTCAACGTCCCGCGAACTGGATGAATCGGTTTCCTCGTCGAATAATGTGCCTAAAACAAAATGCATCGCGAAACCGCTCTGTTCGGCGCGAAGAGTTTCTCCGCTTGCATTATTTATTCCGCTAATCGAACTCAGGATCACCTTGGTCGCGCAGGCGGGTTTTGCTTTGGTGAAAAAGCCACGATCCTCCTCCTCTCTTCCCCTTCGGCGGTGGGGGGACGGAGGGGGAAGGGGGGGCGGAGGCATTCTTCACTCCGCGATCACGAGAGCCTGTCATGGCCTCGAAATATCGCCGTGGATTTCGCCTCATTTTTTCCCTCCACTACCACCCCCCCTCTTTCCGTCGATCCAGGATTTTCTCTCTCAATCTTTCACCGCCTCGACGTCTCTGACTCCCACTTAAGCGACCCACGTTACACATGCCGGGCCGGTCGTGCTGTTTATCAAGAAATCATGCGCGCATTCCATCTCATTTTCTTTTTCCTGCCTCCTACCTCCACCCCTTTTCTCCCACCCGAACCATTCCCGAGCTCCTTTTCCCAGGGAGTGCTCAGCACCGCGGAACCACGCGGCCGTGCCCACGCGAGCGAGCTTGGGTCTCTCCCTCCCGTCTATCACACACGCGCGTGAGTGGCCCAGGCGGTGAAGTGGAAGGCAGGGAAGGCGGGAGGGCCAGGGGTCGAAGTAAGCATCCCCGACTCCTCCTCCCTACTCTCCGTAATCACTTTCCGTGTTATGTGTGCTTCTGTGTACTCTTTCCGTGGAGGTTTGGGGTGGAGAATGTGAGGGTAAAGGAACCGTAATTTTATCTCCCTTCTTCGCAGTGTGTTCCCTTCACGTTATTCTCTCCCTTTCTCTGTCTCTCATCTTCCCATCTCCCGTTTCCACCATTTCCCCGACATTATGTTGTAATTCGCTAAACTGCGCCGCTCAAGTGAGTCGTTGAGACCGGGAGAGGAGGCGTTTGTCTTTCTGCTTTTATCCCGTCGCCGACTCCCTGTTCGCCGCACTCTTTCTCTCTTCCTTCCCGACTTTCTTTGTTTTTTCCTCGGCCTTTACTTTTCTCCCTACGTTGTTTTCCTCTCTCTTTTTCTCTCTCTCTCACAAGTGGCTCCTCCTTCAAAGTGTTCGAGGAGCTCTTTCTACCAGGCGTAACTCTTTATTCTCGTCGTCTAAACGGGAATCCTTATCAATCCGACACGTATAAAATAGTACTAGACTTCCACGCGTTCCACAAACATTCTTTCGCCAGTTATGCTGAAACTTTCCAAATATTTTTTCGTACATGTTCCATATGATTATGTACATCGTTAATCGATATTTTCAGCGCACGCGTTGATTTTTAGCGAAAAATAACATTGAAATAATATTGGAATCCAATTTTTTAAATATATCATTTCTGTTAAAGTATTTATTGATTTCGATGACAATCGGTCCTCCCTGAGAATGTTCACTACTTCTGAATGAGTCTAAGCTTTTAAAAAGCACTGCCCTTAAATTCTGTTCATAGTTCTTTGTAAATATTTACTTTCCTGTCAGTATGGCCCGAGGAAACTGGTTTTACTTTACTGCATTGGTCTCTCCTTGAATGAAATTTTTCCGTGTTTCTTCTATGTGAAAATTGCGGAAATTTTTGGTGAGTTATCTTAAAGTGTAAGAAGTAGCAAGAAGCGTAGTGCCTTGGGTTATTTTTCGTTCGGTTAAAACATAGAATGGATTCTCAGCAGTTTATTTTATAATCCCAAATGACATGTGATTAGTAAATGAACGTAATCAATTTTTTTAGGTCCTAAAGTAAAAAAGAACTCTCTTCAAAAAGTTTAATTTGGTTCAAAAGGTGAACTACTCGGCATTGTCGTATCCTAGCCTGAAGATGCTATATCTTGGCTATTGTGAGATACATTACTTAATTCACGAACAAATAAACGGAATGCTGACCTGCAATCTTCACGGTGTGGTTTAAATTGTATTTATTTCTGTGTTCCATGCAATGTTGTTATTCATTCTCATTCAATGGATTCCCTGCATTCTTTGGAATGAACTTCTATTAGGCCTCATGAAATTCAGCTGAATATGGGAATGATATGTGGGCAATATGAGTTATTCAGTGTAGAACATTTTTATTGTTTTATAATATAAACAATGAAGTGAACCAATGAATAAAATAGAAGTATCAATAAATGTACCCATCTTACTATTCAATTACAGTTTCCCACAATTTTAGTCATTACATTTATGTACATTCATTCTGTGCCAATGGTGAAATTGTCTGTTACAAAACAGTTCATACTTATTCTGTTAGCAATCTTATCATAGCATACCTTTTTATTCATAACACCTACTTGAAGAATACTCATCAATGCAAGGTAACATTGTGTCAAAGAACGAGGTGTTTAGATTGTTCTACGTCTTTTACATTTCCAAATGTTGATCCAATATATGTATTAGAAATCTCCGAAAGGAGGAGTACGAGTGAATAATCTTTTTTACACTTAGTCTTAGGTTCTTCCAGCATGTTGACCTCTGTCGCATCGCCAAATATTCATTGAGAGAAATTAATTTTTCAAAGTATGCAGCCTTTGTTGCCGTCTTATTGTTCCGTTAATTATTAACGAAATTTCCTTTACCTTCAATGAAAGTAATAAATTCCCGTCCTTTAATGCCACAGAGGCAAGGATGGTATCGTAAAAGACTACTCGAGCATTTCATGCATATATTTCTTATCCAAAACTTTTACGGGGATGGAATGTAGGATAATTTTATCATGCACGTCTCGTGACGGATAAGAATGCGCTATTCTTTCACCAATTGCATAACATGTGCGACCTGGATCACCGTGAATCCTTCACCGCCGCCGTAAGTACTCCCTTCGTCTCCAACCTCCCTTGCCTCATTTTCCTGCTGAACTACCTTTCACAACCTCTCTCTCTCTCTCCTTGCAGAAATAACTGTGCAACTCAAACCACGCCTCGGTACACTTACGTCTTACCTTACCACCCTCCCTATACACACCCTCGTAGAGGCAGGCAGACGGCCTCATTCTCCCGCACCCCTCGCGCCTTTTGCTCCCTCCAGCACCACTCCCCGTAGCGCCTGCTCGCTGTCAGCCTACTCCCGATAGTTGCACCCTCCGAGATAAGTGTGTCTCTCGTAACTCGTCTCTTCAAGGTACTCGTCTCACTACATATTTGCGTTGCAATTTTCTTCCCTACTCACACGAAGAGTAGGAGAGAAGACTGCTGCCATTGAAACCTCTTCTACCACCGTATGTGTAATACATTTTTCATCTCAATATCTTCATCTAACTTTTGATGCTATTCAAAGTTTATCAATAAGTCTTTCTCCTTCTCACTCCATTATCAACGTTGTCGAGTAGCTGCTAAAATATAATGGACTCCGTGAACAACGTAAACTCATTGAACCTTTTGAAATCATTAGATTATTATTGTTGATCAAATATTCCTAGCGGTATCTCATAAATGTGCCCATGAAACAAATTGGTGATAATATTTCACCGCGAATCAACGACCATTTCCTGCACCCATCTCTTCAATCCGTTTCCTATCTCCGCCACTGTGCAGATGTATAAAATAAAGGATGGGCGTCACATTGTCGTATTGTTCTTGTGCGTCATACCCTCTGGCGTACCCCTAAGGTCTTAAACATTTTCCTATTTTTCCATCCCAGTCCTCGAGTGAGAAGTAGACAGCTACCTTCGAAGTTCTTGGATGAAAAGAAGCGAATCGGCAAGATATGTAGCGGGGATAAGGGTCCACTCTGTCGTCGGAGTTTTTCTAGGAGCTCGATGGGAAGGAAAGGGCATCCTCTTCGCCCGAGAAACTCCCATGGAGAAGAAGCTTTCTCCTCGAAGGTTGTATTAGTTCTTTTATTCGCCACGACTCCCTCTTTCGTCAAAATATTTATGCGTGCTGCATCCTTGTTTTCCCCCGGACTTTTTCTTCTATCACATTTTTGAAAATGTCTCGCGGGCTCGCGGTCTCTCATAAAAGGGCTTGTTTTTTTACAAGACGCAGAGAATTTTGAAGAATTACGACATAAGTAGGCTTTCTTTTATCAAACTCCGTTGCTTTATTTATGTTGGCACTTAGAATATTAACCTTTTAAATAAATAAAAAACGGAAGAAGGTGGCGTAGACAGACCGAAATTTAAATGTTGGTTTCTCTTACTCACTGAACTAATATTGCGTCAAGCTGTTACGCAAAACCTAGGGTGATTTTTTAAAAGTAAGTCAGGTAATTTTGCTCTCCACGTCCAAATGTCCCATGCATATTGGCCGCTTAAAGAATTGTGTTGGACAGATAAGGCCCAGATTTTTTTTGTAACTAGGAATTATTTTAACTTTTTTCCGTCTAACAACACCATCCGTAATGTTATAGTTTTTAAATGCTTTACGACTGAAATCAACATGCTGCAAAAAGCAGTTTATGAAATGCAGCTTATAAAGGTCATCGAATGGTTACATTAATCATAAATTGGGAATTTAGTACATAAAACTCTCCTAAACTCCTCTTTCCCTCCTGTGCAGAAAGAAAGTTGTAATTTTATTCAGCTACTGAATGTTTAATTTGTCATTGCATTTCAGTTACGTAGTTATGAATTGTGGAGGGTGCCACTTATGACTGCCTTTATTTTGTCATGGGGACTTTAGATTGGATTAGAATTAGAGACATGACATATCTTGTCCAATAGAATATTCGTTTGTTTATTTATTCCCTTTTGGCTTGAAAATAAATTTGTTAAAATGTTAAATAAACGTTAAATAATTCCCAATTTAAGGCCGAAAAATGTTTTAATGGAGCCAAAGATTTTTCATGGAAATGTACGGTTATATGAAATAAAATCACAGTGATTTTATGCATTCAAAGTTAAACTGAGTTTTTTTAATATAAAAAACGAAATTTTCAAGGAAGAAATTATACCCGATTTATTAAAGGAGAGAATTTCCTGGTTCGAGATCGCTGAATCTGGTAATCATACGGAAATCTTAATCATAGTAGATGCAGTAGTTGTTGTGTCGGTTGAAGGAAGTTTTATCAGTTGGAGTACCTATCAGAAAATTTGTTTTTATATTCTATAAAGACATTTCTTTAGAAGGCGTTCGAAGAGGATGTCAGATCAGATTTCGAACCTACATTCCTGTGGAAAAATATCCAATTCACTTCTTTCATTCCGGGCCTTCTCTGTTAAGACGATCTCTGTGGGAGCGTCCGCGTCCACTTCGTGCATTCGTCCAGGTTTCACAATGGTCATCGCTGAACGGAGCTGCACCGTATCTATCCCTCCGTCTTTAGATCTGCCTCCTTCGAGATCTCTCTTGACTTCATGGTGGAGCATGAGGGACAGACGGAGCACACACTCATATTTTCACGCCACCCCTCCCCCTCCTTGATAACAAACCACCACCATTTCCGGGGCGTTCTGTTTTTTTTTGCTAGTGCCGCGCGCACCCTCGCACGGAGCGATATCGAATTAGCCCTCTCATTATGGCACGCCTCGTTAGTTTGAATTCCTGCCGAGACGTGGTTATGGGCGAAAATGCATTCATTTCTTCCCTAACTTATCGCCTCCAGCTCAGCGGAGCGTCGAAATTTTGCCCTCCGGTTTTCCTCCATAGGCCGCTCGCACAAAAGAAAGGGCATCCAGCCTCGCTCCTCGCGAAACTATACCCTTTCCCTCCTACCCTCACCTTTAAGTTCTCCGTTTCGGGTACTCCGAGAAAGGGGTGAACTTCATTACGTCAATTAAGGAATTGTGCAATCACTTTCTCGTTTCGTGTTGCTTTATTTCTTTCTTCCAATAATTTCAATTAGTGCAACCAAAATTTAATTTAAAAAACTTTTTGTAATATGCATTACCTAATTATTATGTTTTACCCTAGTTAAAAATTATGTGTAAATAACAGTGAAAGTATTTCAGTTTTTTTGGCGTTAACCTCAGTAGTCATATAAGTGTAATCAGTTAATCCTATTATTTATAAAGGAGGATTACGGTAATAGTTCACTTCTAAAGTGCCAATTCACTAAGAGTGTCACTTCTCTTTTACCTCTTTGGGCCATTTTCCTAAGACCGAAAATACAACAAATTTGTCTTTCAAATTCCTTATTGGAACAGGAAACTCTTAGTTATGCTATAATGTTTCTCCACGATGTTAATGAAATTTTAGTTTTTTGTCATATGTTCATACGAAAATTATTGCACACTTCACCTTTGCCAATTTAAGGATTATTTTGAAGGAATATAATATACTTTTAAGTTACTGATTAGATTTATTTTAGAGATCTTTTGTGAATATTCTCAGAATTTGTGATATGGGTATATAAGAATTTGAGTGAAAGTTACTTCAGCGAAGGTTGATATCTCACGTAATCGTATCCCCTCCTATATCTGGAACTGGTGAAATATTTCTTTCTTCACACTTGAGGAACAGGAAACATATGTGACACAAAGAAACTACTTTAAACTCACGTCAATACACCACGCATTATTTTTTATAAGCATACTGGTGAGATTTTTGCATTTTTCGTTCTGGAGCAATAATTAGAAGAGCGGGAAGGATAAAGGGTGAACGCGTGGAGACATGAATTCTTCGGCGAATTTCTGACACCATTCCCGTTTTCCTTCGTCCATTTCATGTATTTTGCATTCAGGCGCACTCGGACGGAAGTTATTTTATGTGGCACTTCCGAAGAGTGAGTATGATGGAAAATTTCAGTATATAATGAAAGACGTGATTAACAGAAGTGCGAGGGGATAAGTACAGGCGAGAAGCGACCAGTTGTTAAGGCCAGGAGGAATGCATCGCAGCCCTCGCGAATAAAGGCGAACACCCCCTTTCGTTTTGCATCTCTGAAATTCGTCAGGCGGTGCCACCGGGGACTCCCTTTCGCCATCCGTCTAGACATTTTGATCTGGATTCTATCCGGGAGAGAAGGAGGAAGAAGAGAGACATAGAGAGAGAGAGAGACAGAGAGAAAAAAACAATAATTGGAGTCGAGATTG
>WURS02087417.1:0-10047 GCA_011762765.2 Rhinocypha anisoptera
TCCGTCGGCCGCCCGTAGCTGGCCGGTCCTTTTTCGTGGCCGTGCGATGGAGAGAGAGAGAGAGAGAGCGGTGGGAGAGAGGGGGTCGGGGCGGGGCGAGGGCGGTGTCGTCGGGTTAAAGAGACGGGCCTCGAGCGAAGCCCGCCTGCGTTGAGTGGCCTTCGAGTGCACTCGTTACCGCATCTGCCCCGTAAATTTCATGAGCTACCTCTTCAAAAGTTTATCGGAAGTACGGTAGTTCTGGAGGTTTTTTTTAGATTTTTAAAAAGTGGTCGTTTTTTGGTCTGCTTGAAGCACTTCGGACACCGGATCGTGCGGTTTGACATCTCCTTCACCGGAAAAAGGGAAGAGACCCACCTATGACCTCTCACTTCTAACCGACCACTCTTTCCAATAGTGTTGAAAATACCGTTAAAACTTTTCGTTATATGTCGTGAAATGATTTTCATTTTTTGTATTATGTTAACTACGTTTCTAACGTTGAGATTGAAACAGAAATAAGTGGAATCGATCATGTCCAACTTTTTCACTGCTTTGTTACTGGAAGTTTCACTCTACTAAATCATCTAAGAAATTCTGATACCTGCAATGTTTAACGGGTTTCAAATTTGATAGCCTTCTTTGAAGTATCAATCCCTATATAACACCAAACGGAGAAGTTCAATTTAGTGCTGTTTCTTCGCAGTCTCCAACTTTTATATGGTAACAGATGGAAGAGTCATTACCATTAAACTATCTGTCTATCCACACACATACACAAACACATACATATATAAATATATATGTGTGGTTGTGTGCATGAGTTCTTAAGACAGCTCAAACTAATGAAGCGATAATGGTGGGAGAGAATTAAGAAAGACGGACACAAAATAAAAAAAACACTAACTTGTTTTGAATTTTTGAGTGGATGCATAACTATCTTCTTCAGAAGTAAGACTAGGTGCAAATGTATAAATAAATAAATATATATATACATATGTTTACATATATTTATATATTTTTTATTTATATACTCATACACATTGACATAAAAAGACAACATTTTATAAAGTACGCGAGCTTAATGAAATGTTGCAGTGGAATATTTGGATAGTTTGAAAGTCTTCGGAAAAGGAGAATTTCAGTCATTTCTGCTTTTAGAGTGCCTATTAATGTTTGGCTTGTCCTGTCTCTGGAAGTAGCGGGTTTTATTCCTCGAGTTTAAGTCACGGCATTCTTTCTGTCAATGATTCCATTTGCCCGTTACGCGATTACTTATGTTCAAAGAGTCAGTTAACGGTTTCTCATGGAAAGGATTTTCGCTTCGACATTTAGCGGTAGCTAGCGACACATGCACGTAAACAGAAAACAAAGATGGCGACCTTGAGAGATTGGGAATTTATCTCCTGCAGAAAGTCACTCTGCATAGTACGCTTGGTTTCTAACTGATAAACTCATTTTACCTCGCTGTAAATACTTTTTTTTGAAACTGATTTACTGTTATGATGCAGCTATTAAGTTCATGACATACTAATTACTCACGAAGTAGTATCTGTATTTCCCACTATAGACGACTGGTTATAACTGGGTTATCTGTGAGTATTACAGCTGTAGATTGAAATTTTTTTAATCTCTTAATATCTGGTTATCGTTTGGTATAAAATTTTAATGTATTGACTTCTCTAAGTGGATATATGTGTATTAGTACACGTATTATACACAAATCTTCCTAAGTAATTCCAAAATTTCATATTTTAGTAAATGCTCGTGTTGTGGTCGGATGGTGAATTAAGTTTGCAGAAATTCTATAACTACTACTAAATATTTCCCGAGTAACTTTCTGTTATTTATTGTGATCCATAGAGTCAATTTGTAAATGAGTCACTTTTTGCCAACAATAAGTTTTTAACGACAAATAATGATAAAGAAATAAAAATTTTCAGACAAAAAATATGTATACGAGGTGCATAGTGGTTAATTAGATTTTCAGCAAAATACGAAAAAAAGCTCATATGTCGTGTATCGTGTCACGGGCGAAACACGTCGTATTTTAGAAAATTCTCTAATAGAGGAGTTTTTCTTTTCTGTGTAGAAAGTTAATCTTCCATATTGGAATAGAAAGGAAAAAAAGGGTAACTTAGCTTAATTTATAAAATAATATAATTAGTTAAATTTAAATCCTCCGCTACGAACTTTTACATCTTGATCAGCGTATAAGATGGCATACTGGAGTTTAGATACACGGGGTGAGGAACGGAGTTTAGAAACACGGTCTTGGAAGTGATATATTCCCAAATATTCTTATTTCTCCATTTTGTAATTATACATTTCCAATAACAAAGGTCTTCTGATATACTCGGGTGTTTAAGGTCAAAGATCAGAGTTACGAATATAGTCCTTCCTTAAGTATTTACGCCGACCAGGTTAGCCTGGGGGTAGCGCGCTCACCGGTTAACCCAAAGGTCGCGGGTTCGAGTCCTAGGGCATGGGCGTTGAGTTTTTCCAATAGGGTTTTTTCCTACGATTTGAAGAGGTACGAAATGATCGTAGACATCGAAGCACCGTATAAAACGAAAATACTACTACTACTAAGTTTTTACTCTTCAAAATAAACATGATGATAACAATTTTATTTATTATAATTCCGGCATTTGTGAGAATTTTGAAACAAAAATAATATTCCATGTCTTTGTCTCTCATAATAGTTACCACGCTCTTATTATCTCGAGATCTCTAATAAAATAATTCTATATATTAAAGTCATACTTACTCCAGGAACAGAATAATTTTATTCCGCTCTTACATTTCTGGCTTCTCCGATGTGATTAAACTCTGTTTTTTTTTTTAAACAGTCATTATTAGGTATTCAGGTTGAGTTCTTCTATCGACGCCTTCCGGTCTATTTTTTCCTTGGATTCACTTGAAAAGGTTTCCATTACAAGTGCATAAATCTTCAGCGTTTCTTTCAAAACCATACTCATAATATGTATTTCTCAACTCTTGAATGTTATAGTAACTCTTTTGCAGTCTCGGGAAGAGATCAAATTATTTTCGTTAGTTTTGAAACTTTCTTTTCAGCGGAATGTAGTTCCTTCTGTTCCAAATCAAATGGATTTGAGTAATAGATGCAATTGAGCGAATTGAGCAATAGTATCTTTTTATGTGCTGTAACAGCTGTGGAATGATATTTTGTTATTGATTTAATTGGATGACTGGACCGAAATGCCATTTTATCTTTAACTCTTTTCACGATTCTTACAAATACAAAGATGAACGCAGGTGGTAGTTTTATTCAGTTTCTCTATTACAGTTGTTTTGCATACGAATAATTTTCGGGCATGTTTGTTGCTGCTGTCATATGTTAAGTCGATAGATATTCCAATATTTACAAAGTTTTAGTAAAATATATATATATATCTCAGATTCATATTATATGCATATATCTCAGAAGGAAATATTACTTGTGAAGACTCTGACAGAATTTTGCATTTTTAAACCTGAAAAAATGTTTATAAACACATATAATGGTAATACATTCTAAAATTAAAAGTTCATGATATCACGTGTAATATAATGAATGAATGGAATCAGAGACGCTAGGGGATTATAAATATTGCCCCCGATTTCAGTTGATACAACTAATTAATTCTACTCTGCACTACAATGAACCTAATACCACCCTGGTTTACGAATACGATAGGCATCAAAATTCTGTCAACATGATAGGGTTCCACTTTTCTTGCACTACATTGAACTTTTAAATACGTGATACATTAAAATCTCTTGGACTTAAAAATGAATTTAGGAATTAGAATGAGTGTCATGCGTAGACAGACTGCTTGGGGCGGTTTTCTAATCCACAAATTCAATTCATATAAATGCATTTCAACATGCAATACCTTTCATAAGGAGTATTCAGAGAACCGCGAAGCATTATTGCCTCTAATTTTTTTAAAGAATGAATTTCATAAATTGTATTAATATTCCTGATGCATTGAGGAAATATGTATTGGAATGATTAATAAAGTATACTTGGCATATGTGCATATGATCTTCACGTTTATGCCATTTCTATTGGCTATTTAGGTTTCTATTAATAGTTTGTTGTTTGGTGGTACATACTAAAGGGCCTCAAATATTACCTCAATATAAATCAAATTCACTATACATTATTTTTCTTCATTCGACAGAATGTGTGTCTGTCACAGTAATAATAACAGCAATTTTGTTTAAAAATATCCTTGATATTATCATCACTTTATCACCACAGTATCTCATTATCTTTCTATTTTCTATAATGTGTAATAATGATTTGTTACTTTCTGTAGCTTCTCTATAGGTGTAATGACAATCATCGATTTGTAGCATTTTTAGATAATCGCGAATCGAAGAAAAGAATCATACACGAAAACTCGGGATTCTTGTTGGTGCCAGGAAGTTCATATTTTCAAATATTCAGAATTGATAGGTGGGAATGTCCCTTTTGCTCATGAAGTCGAGTCTGCAAAGATGTATTCAAAGCGACGCAGCTGAAATGATGAAACGCTGAAGCACAGTTGCCAAATTTTGGTTTTAAATATATGAACACAAAGATTTATCACCACAAATTGCCAGTGATAATTGCTCGACTATATTATAAGTGAATACTTAAAAATGTATCTTTGATTACTTAGAATAAAACGTAGATAAAGAGGACGAATCAAAGCCAGTCAAGAATATATTAAATCGAATGCCTCTAGTCAGGATTAGAAGTACTTCTGTCCCATGTTAGTAAATATCAAATACTATTAGTATCAAATAGGGACTCACAAATATTATGTGGTTTCCATAATAGATAAAGTACGGTGTACTTTTCAACAGGCTTTAAAATCTCTGGAAAAGTGCGGTGTTCCATGTCTGTTATACTTATTAACAACTTTCATCAAGTGAAGATTGAAACTATTAACTTGATTAATATGATTTTTACATTACTGGAATCAGCAAGGTACTTAATTGTTACTTATATAGGTAGGATTCAGTTATTTTGAAATTAAATGCTAATTTTTATTTACAGAAACACGGATTCCTATAACTGTAATAAGACATTCAAGCTTTTATATTTAATGTATGTTTTTTAATGTAAATTTAATATCATAACAACTAATTTCATGCGTAATTATAATGTCCCTAATGTCAAACCCATTTAATGCCATTAGACGTTTATCTGCAATATATGATTAATTTTTGCGTTTATATTATAACCCTGGAGCTCTTTATAAGCGATATGCTTACATAGTGATTAGATACTGGGATGAATTAAACTTTGCCCAAATGATTTTACCAAATGTTAACAAACCTTCTTCTAAATAAAATTTACTGAGGAGGCCGTCACCTGGTGGGATTTCATAATGACACAAAAATAGTTGTCAACCTCGTCATTATCGTTGAAACCGGCCGTGTTTACATCTTTATGTGGAATAAAATCAAAGTTAACAAATATATTTTATGTCACTGTTACTTTTGCATATATATTTGCTCCATGCATTCTTTAGTTAGAAGAATTTGAATGTCTATTGAACAGTTACCAAATAAAATTCATATTTCATAGTGTATTATAGAATTGTCTTTTATCGGACACTTTCCATGTGGGCAAGGTATTAGTAAAACCTCTTTTTATGGAGAAACAATAATTTAAACTCACCGAAGGAGAAACATAAAGCCGTTTTATTTTTGTATCCATGCAAAGAAGCATTAGGTTTAAAGTTTTTTGTTATTTGTTCGCACATGTGCTTTAGACAAGTTTGTAAACCAAACTGCACTTCAGAGCCATGAAGATGTTACGTCCCTGGACTCGTTGGCTTTTTCAAATATTTGAAGAACTTTTTAACTGCGTATTTTAGTTTATATTTTTCAATATAAGTATTCCAATAAACAAAATATTGTATTTCGCCTCAGTAAAAAAATAACCATAGCATAGAAACATGAGTCCCATTTTTCAGTGCATCATTTCACATTATCAAGGAAATATTATGAAAGTAAATGTATCCTATTGTGATTTATCTTAATCAATGAAGTTAGTTACGAGGTGTTTCCTCATAAAAGTCTTCAAACCTTTGAAAGGTGTCCATAGACGTAAATGAGACGAAAGATAATGAACCGCATAGAGGGGGTTTTGAAAGTTTTCAATTTATTTTACTACAGGTATTGAAGGACGTACATATTTTTATAATTACTTGAAGTAATCTACTCCAAGCAATGTTTAAAGAGTTAGGATAGTAGTAATGTAAATGGTCAGTTTTTTATACATTTTTTCTGAAGCTAAATATGTATTATTATTCATTACTTTTGAAAAATTATATAAAATATTAAATAATTAATGAAATATTTATCAGGGAAGCATATTGTAATTATTTTTCAACAATATTTCGATGGCCCTATTTTAATATTTTGCGATGCTAAGTATTTGCTGGCAATTCATCGATAGAGGCGTTCAATGAGATCGTTTGGGTAATAAAATGAACTGTGTTTCGAGTCGAGCGCATAAGACGACGGTGAACTTAGCAAGCGAGGGGGACTTTGAGGTGGGCGCCGAAACGCCATTAGGCGAACCCCATGAAAAGTGTCAGTCGTCGCTCCATTAAGATTCCTCCTTCAGTGCACATCTAATCGAATGAAACAGGGCAACGTGCTATACTGAAAATAACATTATAGTCAGTTTTCTTATTGCTGACTAACTCTTCAAGAACTAGTTCTCTTGGAGTCCCTAGCTAACGGATATTTGAAACTTCGTATGTTCAATGTTGTTAGAATTTTTATGGTTTCTAGTGTGCTGGTTGCAGTGGAATATTCTGAAGCAAATGGATAAACTGTTTACCCCTTTTATTGATGCACCAATATGCTTCATTAATCCAATGTAATAGGGAGTCGATTACGTAATTCTAATATTACTTATGAATTCATCACTCTCAAAAAGAGAAAAGGAAGATTTTAAGCAATTCCGTTTTCATTCATTTTATACTTGTGAGCATAAATGTTTCCTGAAATCGAGAAATTATAGTACTAAAAGTGCAATTATCAGTCAATCACCGTGCCTTTATCATTTCTTTCTCTTGGCTAGGGCACACATATCTTACCTGCATGGTCTATTTATTAATAATACAAAATTTATTTTTAAATATTGCAGAATAGATTGCAGTACGAATATCCAGCTACAAATATATGAAGTTAAATGAGTTCAGAGTTACTCCCTCTGAGGTTCAGTCGTATCGCCTCCAACTCCTTATAGTTTTTTATAATATTATGTATACTAGCTACCCTATAACACCATTTTTCGTTACAGTTCTTAAGGCTTCTGATGAAATTTTTCGGTCATTTCTCTCAGTGAAATTTACTGTACAAAGGATAACAGTTTTTCGTGTTAAAATACTTATCACTGAAAACCTTTACAATTTATTAACCCGAAAAAAGATTTCGTCAAAATACGTTACAGATATCTACTTTAGATATGTTGTGTAAAAATACACCTATTTTGGTTATTCGGTTACATATTTTCTTCCATGTTTTCATTTATTTCTCTTTTTTCATTAAATTCATATAAAGGTTGATTAATTATTGTGTAAACGTTATTTTTGTCATAAACCATCAATTTTTGATTTATTCACACATTGATAAGTTTCAATTTGTTCTATACGGAGGGTTGAGAAAACTATCTCAGGTATTAAGAAAACAATGACATTCAGTTTTTCTAAATTAGGCGAATGTATTCTTGATACTTTAGAGTAACCTTATTTTAAAGTTCTTATATATTAGATTTATATATATATGTATATATATACACAGACACACTCACTTTTTTAACGTTCTACGACGTTATCCGATTCCTAACCACCATTGTTCCTTACTATTCATCAACAGGTCTTCTTGTGTAGCAATATTTCTCTCTCATCGTTCTGTTTATATTCCTTCGCTCCAGCTTTTACAGGGTCTTCCTCTTTTTCTAACACCCTGTGGGTTCCATGGATATGTTTTCGCAGTCTCTCCTTGGGCATACGCTGTAAGTGAGCATACCATATCAGCTGTTACGTTTTAATTTCATCCCTTATTGTGTGTGTTTATCCCATTATGTCTCTTATTCTGTCATCCGTGATTTTTCCCTTCTTGACTTCCCTGGGGCTCGCCTCCAGTAATCCATCTAAGTTACAGTGAGCATTTATTTTGTTTTCTCTTTAATCGGCCGTACCTCACTCCCATATGTTAAAACACTTCTTTTAATTGTATTATATATTCTTCTTTTGTTCTCTTTTGATATACTTTCATGTAAATTAATAAGAAGGTAAAAAATAATAAATGATAAATTAAATCCAATTTTTAAAAGTAAATTTAGATAATTACTGTAGAACTACAATCCAAGTTTTATTCGATTACCTAGACATGGTAGAAGTTGCTAACACCCCCGATAAATTGTATAACATTAATAATTTTGATTTGGGAAAGTAATCACTTAATGAATAATATTCGACTAATTGGTATAGTTCGTCATGGTTCAGTCAGTTTTGAAATGAGTTTAAATATTAGGACGATAGAAAAGGTTTTTCAAAACCCATCCCTCGTTTCTCTATAAATAAATTTTAATTGATACGGGTCTGCCTTCGTATAGCTTGTGAAATTCAAATAATTGTTATGATGAAATATAAAAGTTCGACGTTTGAAGTAAGCTATAGCCATAACAGTGTGTTCTTTTTTTAATCTCATATTGAAAATATCTGCCATTGATTTTCTTTCCATTAGGTAAAATAAATATGAGTGTTAAATCAATTATAAAAACCTTTTATTTGTATTTTTATAGATTTAAGCTCTTTATAAGACGAGAATTAGGACTTTTACAAAGGTTAATGAATTTTTTCATTGTGATGAGGCGTTACACAAAATTTATGAACAAAATTCTCCTTCTATGAGGAATCTTGCCAAAGCGACGAATTTTGCCCTCGAAATAGAAATTATTCTTAGTATTTCATTACTTTGATGGCTGTGACACTGGCCATAATTATTCCACTAATAGCTACCTCCTTTGACTAAACGCTACCGATCTTAATTGCATTGAAAGGGAACAATCTTCGTTAATGTAATTTGAGGTTCAACGAGAATGGACTCGAAAACATTATGTCCCACCCACATTTTCGTTTTTTTATGTGAGGAAGCCAAAGTTAATGTTGAACTTAGTTTCCAACATATGGCACCTAAAGATCCATGCTAAACAGACGGGTCAAACCTCTTCAGTTGATCTGTGTTAACGAGCATAGATGTTTTTATAATATCTTGAATTCGACTGCTTCCTTTGACGTTTGAATTATCGGTTTCCAAATGTAGCATGCAGTTCTTGAGTAGGCTCTCAGTGCGGAGTATTATTAGGAACGTTTAAGGCCTCGTGAGAATTATATTTTGCATTTGATATGGTAGAATGAACTCTAATCTCTATCGGATTTTGTAATACTATCTAATCGCTATTCATCGTCGAAGCATAATAATTACAACTAAAGTAATGAGTTCTAGGAGTAAAACAAGTGCTTTTATGAAGGTTTCGGTACCTCATATTAATCTTCAATAAACTCGGTGCTCTATATTGGGTACGCAACTTTAAACATCGCTTTTAACATCCAACAGAGTCGCTCTCTAATGTTGTCTCACACCTGCAACAATCAGCACTAATATTTTTACGGCAATGTGACGATCTAGTTCACAAGGAAAAACATTATGGCCGACGTAGGCTTCTAAAAAAAGTCGCCAATCGCCACCAAGGACTCGAAAAATTTGAATCTTTTCTTTTCGAATTTCCCCCTTTTCATCGAAGAAAAATAATTCGTTTTTTTTTAACTCAAAAGTCTCCACCGCTCAGCGACTAATTGCAGCCACACAATCGAGCGGGTAATCATTTTTGCCGAGGAGAATATCGTCGCAGTTCACCGGACACCTAGATTACGCCCCGCGCTCAATCCTCCCGTCAGCTATTTACTTCACCTGTTCGTGTTTAGTATGACTTCGGATCAACCGAGGCGTAATATAATAGACACGCCGAGGAACTCGTCGGATGAG
>WURS02087428.1:0-10047 GCA_011762765.2 Rhinocypha anisoptera
TCGTCAAATGAAGAGGCAATCACCTTCGTGAACAATTATTTTGCAGAGAAAAACGCCGAGTACTTTTTGGATGGGTTTCAGAGATGGGAGCATCGCTGGGTGAAGTGTGTAGAGTTACAAGGAGACTAAGTTGAAAAATTAAAAAAAAATAAGAAAAAATGTCTTGTATCTTTGTTGGGTCAGAAACTTTTCAGACCACCCTAGTAAGACTAAGATCCAAAAAAGAGAAATTTCCCCACCCGTCCTCCTACTGGTTATCTACCACCCTCGTAAGACCACATGACCGGCTCCAAGCTCCTTCTGTCTGGCCTAGCCTTCCCACACACCAAGTCATTTGAAACAGGGTGTAATGTCGCCAAAGGAAGCAGACACACCTAGGAGTTTAATAGGTTATTCTTTCTGAAAGAGTATAGTGATCTTTCAAATGAATTTGCCATTAGTAAAAGATGACAATGAGGGAATCTGAAGACTTTATTTGGGAGAAAAGTCTTTAATTCACTATTCTTAAAACGAGATCATAAACCAGAAAAGTGACTCACTTGAAAACTCATTGGTGTAGTTCTTATTAAACATCTATCATAATTATAACAAACTACATGTTCACCCAGTCATACACCAACTGGGGGCTTTCAGGGTACATATGTAAAGAAAAACTAATGATTATTGAAGGTTGTGTATTTTATTTTTATTTAAGTATATAGAGTATTTTAGGATTGTGCAATGCTATACAGGAGTTTTCACGGTTTCAAAATGAGTTCAAAGAAGAACGTTTGAGGAAGTTAAGGGGCATGAGACAAACAGGAACTGTCCACTTGAGGTGAACATCCATACCTTCTATGCCTGGATATTCTTTTTCACCCTCATCTTTCAACATCCTCTACACTTAAGTTTTCTCTTACATGAAAAATATGAGTAGAACTAGGAATTTCCTCTATTCAAATCCTTATAATTTATTAGGAACATCACTAATGAAATTTGCATTACTAGAATTAAATTATATTTACCTGAGTTGGAAAATAATTTTTGCAACACGTAGTCATCTTGCATTTGATTTTTTTCTGCCTCTTCCTCTTTGTAGTTGTCCGATTTAGATGACGAAGCTTCCCCAATACCAACTAAGTGAGCCACCCTTTCCCCTTCAAAGGCACAATCTTTCTTTCTGGAGTGATGCTTCTTTTTTTTCTTGATATGCTCACGAGAATCATGTTTATTCATTGAACTGGAACAGTTGTAGTTACCTCCTGACTCCTGAGTCCTAGATTTTTTAAAATCAACTTTTCCTTCCGTCCGTTTGGTAACACTGGAATGTGGATTAAGTGCGCAAGAAGCATTTGGTTTGTCATCCCCTTCACATTTCCCATCCTCTGCAGATGTTTGAATGTTTTTAATTTGCTGCCCAATTTTTTCACTTAAACTCTGAGCCATCCTTTTCATCATTTCAATTTTATCTTTGGAAAATGTGATAACTTGATCCTTAGATTTCTCATCATCTTGACTCTTTGCTTTACCAATGACTTTCTTCTTTGGGCTTGGAGATTTACTCCCAGATTTGAGCACTTTGCATGTAGATACTTTATTCCCATCAGGGATAGGAGGGGCACATGCATTGCCATTTTGAGGCTTTGTTGTCTCCTTTTTATGTTTCTTCACATCTTTCCTGTCATCAATGATATTTTCTTTTGAATGGGTCCCTTCACTTTTCCTTTTCTTTCCTGAAGGTGAGGTGGAAACACGAATTTCAGAACCTGTCCCTGCAAAAATTGCTGAAGTCTCCGTTTTTGCTCCACGTATACCCAAATCATCTCCATCCTCTTGAAGGGTGAATAATTCATATAAATCATTGGATTTGAAAAATCTTCGTCTTTTTGGGTCACGGAGCACTCTGTCTGTTAGGAACTGTTTAAAAATCTGTCGGTGATATATCTTCTCTTCGATTGTGCCAGCTGTAACCAATCTATAGACTGTGACGTGGCGTTGCTGTCCAGGACGCCATGCACGTTCGCGTGCTTGTGTGTCGGTTGCAGGATTCCAGTCTGGGTCATAAATGAGTACTCTGTTCGCTCCGGTGAGGTTTATGCCAAGACCACCAACACGAGTAGTTAGCAGAAACACAAAGTATGAGGTATTCTGTAACGATATGAGAAAGATTACGCGAGAAAATAGTTTTATTCCAAGAAAAATTATATTTTTCAGAGAATTGTATATAAATTCAAACAAAAAACCAAAAATTCTTAATGCATCAGTATAATATATTATGATAGTATATGGAATGTCAGCACACAGCAAATTCAGCGGCCACATGCAATGGAATTCTCTGAGAGTGCACTGAGGGCAATTACAAGAAGAGCAACTGACAACCATTTACTCATGAAAAATCTAAATCACATATGTGGACAGAAGGGAGACTCAAATTGGACAGGGGAACTCCTAAGTATTATATCTTGGATCATCAAAAGTTGCAAATAAGTTCTCTTCCACTTACAAGATCCTGAAGTCCATGAAGATAATGAAAAATTACAGACAAGGAAATAAAAGTAAAGAAGGACGTTGTCTGGTAAAACACTCAAACTACTGATTTACTTTAACACATGATACAGGGTGGAATTAAAAAAAAATAGAAATCAAAATTGTCTAATCTAATTCATATGTCATTACATCAATTTGGAAGTTGTCTAATGGCACTTACTGAAATGGGCTAACTTCTAAAGTCATTCTGGGAAAATAAATTTTACCTTATTGAACTCATTTATGAGAGGCTGCCTTGAAGAAACGCAAGTATTGCCATCAAGCTTCAAATAAACATAGCCTTGCTGGATGAGGAAGTTCTCCAAAATGCACATCATCTAAAACAGACATAAATACTTTCAGTAAGATACTGGGAGTAGAATATCTTCTTTTGAACTTTATTCATATTAAATACAAATCATAAAAATTAACTATAAATGGTGATGAAAAAAATTATTATTTTTGTCTCAAAATCACTAGAGTACAAGGAAAAAAATTTGCTGTTATTAAATTACACATATAAACCTCATTTTTAGGTTAAATAGTTTAAAATGATCATATTTTTGAGCATACAAACAAGTATGTACTGGAGAGGTTTTACTGTATAGCAAATATGGAAATTTATGTCATTCATATAAGTCTGGATAGGACTACATAAAACCCTTATACAATTATCAATGTTTAAATAATATATAATAATCAATATTTCAATCAACTTCAACATTTTAATGATTCATAAATAAAATTCAATTAACATCTAGCAAACAGAATTAACTTAAACCACAACTTGACACAACAAAACTCCTGGAAAACTATGCTGTGATTCCAATAGTCACCTTCTTTAGAACTGAGTAATTTGGAAATTTACTTTGACATACATTTAAAAATACTGAAAAAGTAGAATATATGATTCAATCTGGATGTTTTCCATCTGTTTATAATTCATTTAAAGGAAAATTGGTTCATTTTGTGGCTGAAAATTTGTCTCTTGCTATCTCCCTCCTGCTTTTAAATACCTGTCTTCCCTGGGTGAAGAGTAATACTCGATGACCTTGCCGATGCCAGATTCTTAACAAATTTTCTACAACTATCATTTTCCCAGACCTTTTCCAATGACCATAGGATTCATCCTCAGGAATATTGTCTACATTATCCTAGAATGAGACATAAATATATCCATACAATCATTTCATGTTATTAAAAGTTTCAAATTAAAATTAACCCATTTATTAATGGATATTTTGACGGTAAATCAAGAAAAATTGATGAGAAGGAGTAAAAGAGAATTGGTGGAGATGAGTTATGTACTTACTACTCATAAGAGTGGCAAAAAATAAAACCAAATAGGGCCAAGGCTTTAGTTAAAGAGAGATATCAACTGAAATACCATTCAATTTTGTCATATTTTTATAAACATTAATCTAATAGTCACATCAAATGCCAGGAGAATTGGAATATGATGAAAATGATTACTTTTTCACATCAAATTTACCAATCAAATGTTCCTGTACCTTATGTATCTAGGACTGGAAACTTCCTCAAACATGCCACAGTAGTCTTAAGAGAGTCATATTAGCATACTGAGTGTACTTAACTTTTTGAATAAATATTTGTAACAAGAAAAGGGGTAATGAGGAAATGAAAAAATAGGGAGCATACAGTGACTGCCCTTTTGCAAAGAAAGCAAGTTCATGGGACTGACATAAACTCTTGCATGAAAATGTATTTAGTTTCTGCAATTTTTTTAAGCAGCAAATAACTATATGACATAATTAGTTAAATTTTACTGTATTGACCACAAGGAGAATGCCATGATACATTAAGACAAGTATAAAGATGAATTTAAAAGCTGTCAATAACCATGGAAAAAAGTATACATATATATATCTATTTTTTTTTAAGACTATTGGAATAGGATTCCTCACCCATTTAAATACTTTTGGTCCACCAGTAAAGAGATGTGGATGATTGCATATCTTGCGAAGATTTATAAGTCCAACAAAAATTTTCAATGTGCCAGTAAGAATTCTGTCAACATCTCCAGATTTAATATACTCTCTGTATACTTCTCGCTGCTCATCAGTCAGTCGACAGAACAGTACCTGAAGGAGGTAACAGAATAAGAAGACATTTCAAAGACAATAATTTGGTGGATTAAAAATTCACGGAAGATTAAACATCATTGTTTCCACCCTCTGGATTTTTCCTTGAATTACTGAGATAAAATTTCCTTTAGGCTGATTCAAAATGGGCACTATCCCAGCTAATTCTTACTATATTTTTACAAGGAAATATGCATTACTCAACAAATGATCTAACAATACGAGTTAATTTATGTGATTGTGCCATACCAGCATCTTGTCTCTGAAAACTTATGACTAAATGATTTACATTTATCTCAATTTTGCACCTAAACAATGCATTTATAGTGTGAGGAGCAGATGTGTAAGGACAAATGCCAGAATGATCTATTTTCTTCCAGTTATTCCCCAAAATTCCATAGGCATCTCTCCAGTGCACTGATGATATTTTAAGTGGGCAAAGCTGAGATCATGTGCACCCTGTCACTTGAAAGTTTTCGTTGTCAAGGCACTACATTAAAATATTATTAAGGTAGTTCATTTCTAATTTCCATGAATGTAAAATAAGGATTTACTCTGCACTACAATGTGAACAGTAAGGCAATTTAAAATCATTTTATGGTTGAATGTAATGACTGAAAAATTAATTTAGGCATCTGGTCTCCTTCGTGATAGTAAAATTCCATAAAAATGGCAGTCATGTAAACTTTTACATCTCAATTTCGCCTGGAACAGGGAAAATGTTTTGCTATTGAGAAATTACATAATAAGATTGTTTCGTAATAAGTTTGTTATATGGAGGTTCTACAGAACTTAAGTAGCATGAACTTGATTTACTGACACATTAACCATGAAATGAATTTTGCTAGAAAGTATGACTTCCATTTGGAATTAGTCCTCCTATTTTTACAGGTACTTTAAAATAAAAATGGACTATGCTACTAAATTTCAATACACTTCCATAAATATAGTATTTATTCAGGAAAACTCACAAATAAAAAAAAAAGAATGAAATAGAATCTGCATAAATCAAAACCAAACTGATTGGGATCATATTATAGAGGGCTACTGACTTCTTAATCCACAAGGCTGCGTTTCCATCAGGCATGCAGTGGGTGGTAAGTAAAGTTTACCTGTTCACTTTTAGTGGGCAGGTTTATGTGGTCTTTTACATCACTCTTCATTCGCCTCAGAAGGTATGGAGCAATAGTGTCTTTTAATGCTGATGCACATTTGTATCCAGTAATAACCTTAAGGAAAAATTAGAAATAATAGAGATGGTATAAGGTGGTCTTTAGGTGAGGCAATTTAGATGAACACTTGGATAAAAGTTCACGAAAACCAATGAAAGAAATACTAACTTGAACTTGAGATGCTGAAGCATATCCTCCTTGTGTTATTGGAACTGCAAATTCAGCAGTGAATACTGGCAGTGTTCCTAATTTTCCTGGAAAAATGAAGTCAAAGAGGGACCACAGTTCACGAAGATTATTCTGTAGGGGAGAGCCAGAAAGCAACAGGCGATGGGGTGTGCGGAATCTTTTGGCAGCCAACGTTATTTTGGCATCAGGGTTTCGAATCACATGGCCTTCGTCCAAAACAATTACATGCCAATCTAGTAAAGTTAGGTCATCTGCTTGTCTTGACAGACCTTCATATGTGGTGATTATCACTCCATTTGAGGCACGTACACTTTTGACTAGAGCAGCTTTACCACCTTTACCTAAGGCATTATATTATTCACATTTCAATTAATAATTTCAATGCGAGTGAAAAATAACTGTTGCTACAACAAATAAAAACAAACATCATAAGGATATCAACAAAATCACCAAGAAGGGTCTAATGTCTGCATAGTCAATAATCTACCTGTAGTGAATTGAGTACAATAATCAACCTGAAAACAACAAAAAAGTTTTATTTTTACCTGAAAATGATCCTGAATCATGCATGATGGCAACACGAAGAGGAGGAAACCAATCGTGAAACTCTTTTACCCACTGGTGCAACATGGTGGCTGGACATACTATAAGTGAAGGTCCAAGACCTTTAGGCCTGTTCCAGGGAAGATAGATGGGGAACATTTGTTTTAAAAAATTACGGTGTTCACAATTAGTTTGATATTAAATAATAAGAATCAGTAAGGCTTGGGATATGGATTCATCTGAGGATTCACTATTCTATGCTGGTGTCTCAGATGAAACCTTTGAATAGGCATATTTTTGCAAGATACTAACCACTATATGATTAAAAATATGAAAAATTAAGGGAAATTTGCTGTGATGCTGACAGGCAGAATAATTTATAAGGCTTGTCAAACGGAGAAGAATTCAAGAGAGGGGATTTCAAGAAAGATTAAAAAAAAATAATTTCAATGTAATAAAATATCTTGTTTGTTTTCTCAATTATAGGCAGGAAATGATGGACATAAGTTTGTGTCTAACTCAGTGCATTCCTTTCACAATTATCGCTCTAAACAAGACAAGGAACCATCATACTGAGAGAGAGACATGACTACCTCAAGATAAGGAAACACACATGCACCAAAAGAAGGTGATAATTAAGAATCAAAAAGAGATTAGAGTGGCATGAGTTCTGATTAGATACATGACGAATGACTTTGGAAATGATACTCACCATCGAGTGAGAGGGGAAATTTGTGGACTAGATGAAAGGCCTGCAAACAAGGCGACTATCTGGATAGTTTTTCCTAACCCCATTTCATCGCCCAATATCCCTCCGCACTTCTTCTGATGAAGTTCCCACATCCATTGCACACCAACTTTTTGAAAGCTGCGAATATAACAAGTATAGTAATTCTAGTGACATTAAAAAAATGTGTACCTCTACTGGGTTTTTTGGAATAGCTTCCTCATTGAAAATATTGATGTAGTCAATAGAAGAAGTAAAATTAAAAAGTAAATAGTAATTTTAATTCATAAAGCGACTTCCCAGGGTCTCAAATTCAACTGCAGGAACACCTGGTAAAGTATGCATGACTCTACTATGTAGATATATCATTGATAACATGCTCTATGTTTTACGTTTCATTTTCCCGCTTAACTTTCAGTATATGTAGAACCAATCCATAAAAATATCATATGATTTGTTATCTTTCTAAAAATAATGAGCTTGACTCTTTGAAAGTAAATTCTAAATGATTAATCCAATTTATTATTTATTATTGAAAATTTATAAAGACATTCAATTTTGAGAAAGAGTCTGGCAAATTAGCCAAATTCAAAAGTGATTTTGCAGAATGGATGGCTATACTGCATAGATAAGCATCTCGTTAGAAAAATGTAACACCTGTAGCAAAAAAGGAAGGATCAAGATGGGTGATGGTGAACAAGAGATTCAGTTGTCACCCATCATTTTTAGCTTTCATTCAGAGTATATGGTGAAGACACCATGAAAAGGGAATGAAATCGAAGTGGATGGGGAATTTATTGACTCAAATTTACTGATGATCAAGCATTAGTTAGTCACTAAAGGACTACAGACCAAGCTGAATGTATCATAGGATAAGTATCCCAGGATTGGAATGGAATTAAATTATAAGAAAATGAAAGAAATGCAATTTTTGAGAAGCAAAGAAATCGAGTTAAACTAAAGGCCAGGAGGGAATAATTTGGAGCAGTTTAAGAACTTCACTCATTTAGCGAATATTTGAGAGGAAAATAGACATTGTGGAAAGGGTATTAAAAGAAAAATTGTATTAGTAGATGAATTTGTAAAGTAGAAGGGAAATAATATGTAACAGGGATCTTGACTAAAGAGAGAAATGGTTACAAAAACAGTGACGTGGAGTGCAGCATTATATGGTTCCAAAATTTGATCTTTACATAAGGAGAATGAGTGAAGTTTGGTGGCTTTTGAGATGTGCATATAATGAAGAATAGTGAAATAAAATGTACAGAGAGAAAAACAAATGAAGTATTAAGTACTGTAAGTATGTAGTAGTAATTTTATTTATAAGATACTTCGGTCATTTTGCACCTCTTCAAATCATAGAAAAAACCCATCTGGACAAACACAACACCCATGCCCTAGGTGGGACTCGAACCTGCAACCTTTGGGTTAGCCGGTGAGCATGCTACCCCTAGTCTAACCTGGCTGGATTATGTACTGTAAGGGAGGAGAGGCAATTATTAGGAAAAATCTTAAGGAGACAGAAAAAGTGGATGGAAAGGCAGTAAGAGCAAGGGAGAGCTTGGAAAGTA
This sequence comes from Rhinocypha anisoptera, assembly GCA_011762765.2. Taxonomy (NCBI): domain Eukaryota; kingdom Metazoa; phylum Arthropoda; class Insecta; order Odonata; family Chlorocyphidae; genus Rhinocypha; species Rhinocypha anisoptera. The sequence continues at coordinate 8,810 of WURS02087428.1, forward strand.
ATAGGAAATTTGAGATGAAATTATGGCAGGTAGGAAGTATTAAGAGATGAAGAGAGCCACACGATTAACTTAGAAAACAGATAAAAGAACACGCAAAGATTCGAATTTTCGGTGATTTCATTTTCGACAAACTTGCCAACCATATGAAACCTTGCCCCCTTCCTTATTCAAGGTCAGACTGAAGTAGAGCACACACAGAATTTGCTGTGATGTGAATGAATTACTTGACGATTACTGAATTAACATTTTTTATCGCACTTTATTTGATGTATTTCATCAATTTTTCTATTCCTTCCTGTATTCTTTCCATTGACGAAACCATGCAATGTATTTCCCAATTCGGTGTGGGTGAGTGAGTGAGTGAATAATAATAACCGACATTAATGACATCGATCGGACTCGCTCCTTCGATTGGACACTTCGTCGTTCGTTGGATCCGCATTTATGTTTCCCTCATCGTCCCTCTTCTTGTCGGTCCACTGCATTTTCAGCGTTAAGGAAACAAATTTAGATAACGTAGGGTGCACGGAATATTTAAGTGTTGCGATGACGAAAAATCTGTCGCTGGAGAAAAACAAGATCCGGAAATATGTGGAATGGCAAATTAAAAGTTGGAATTCGTAAGACGGATGGTACTAGGGACACGTAATATGGGACGGCAAAAAAGGGAGAGAGCGCTGTTACCTTCCATTAGTTGGAGGCTCCATCTCCTCGAATATATGCCTCGAGAGGGTGTGTGGTGGAACCCTCATTTGAGACAGGATTGGTGTGTGTTGGAGTGCCGCGTAGTGCAGCTAGATTTGTGAAAGATTGTTACGACCAACGTGGCAGTGTAACAAGCTTGTTGGAGAAATTAGGTTGGGAATCATTTATTGAGCATAGGTTTAAGGACAGGTTATATCTATTAAGATTCAGATTTCAGGAATATCATTTCAGCGAAGGAGTCAAAAATATATTTCGTACGCCCGGCATACTACCGTAGATCAGATGACGTACATATAATCAGACAGATAGACTGTCGACTGATGGAGATAAAATATAATTTTTTCCTCGTATAATTATATATCAAAATAAATATTACCACAATCTCAGATATAATAGTTTGTTTAGCTAGTGAATATGTGTATGTTAACTTGCATGTTTTTCCTTTTTGTCAAATGGCGTATCTAGTTAATCCGAAAGAATAATGTAATTCATCAATGTGTGCAATATATTGTATCCAAATTGTATTTGTAATT
>WURS02087439.1:0-10047 GCA_011762765.2 Rhinocypha anisoptera
GAAATGACTGTGTGAAAGACTTTTGATGGGAAAGTGGCAAAAAAAAAAGAAATTGGTGGTGTTGACAGAATGCTAGACGAAATTTCGGAAAGAAAAGAGAGCACACCTTAGAGACTTAACCTAGAAAGAAATATGTTTACAGGAGGACGTCATCGTATCTCCCGCGAAGATATTACCAAACCAAAGGACCGGTTATGTGAGAAAGACACAAGTTCAGGTTTTACTTGGTGGTATTTGTTGATTTTATTAATATTAAAAGAAATTTTACCAACCACAAACTTGTGACTAGCTATGTGGAATTAAGGGACAATTCTAGGCCCACCTCACACTGTCACATTTAACCATGAAACCTGGTCATGAATGTCAACGTCGGCCACGAAAAAAACAATTTGGTCTCCTTCCTCTGTACTCCGTCAGGGATGAAAATTATTTCATCGCGGGAACATTGAAACTGCTGATAATTATTGGCGAAGTTACGCCAATATCACATAGAGCAATATAGGAAAAGTAACTATTCTTAGCCATCTGGCAGTGTTATTTATTGCATGAGTCACTGTTTTTGGAAGTGGAAAATACAATACCAAAATTGTGGCTTTTCAGGCTCATTCCTGATATTCATCCGAAAATACTTTTTCTTTTATGTTTCGCAGACCAAAATCAACTGGAAAAAGAACATTTGTGACTCTTAGAATTGTTCTTTGTTCAACCAAGAGAGGCCACTTTATTTTCACCAATTTATGATTCCTTACAATATTTCTCACATCTAGATTCCATCACTTTTTTCTTGTTAGATATATTTGTCTACATCAAGGAAAAATTTCGTAAAAAATGAAAATTATTACTCTTTAAGTACTAATCCTGTCACACAGCACGATTATTTATTTGACTAGCCCTTTTTAACAATCAAAGTTTTCACCTTAAATGAGATTAACAAAGAATCATGAATATTATAAATAACGTCCTGCCGACCGGGTTATCCTGGTGGGTAGCGTGCTCGCCGGCTAACTCAAAGGTCGCGGGTTCGAATCTCGCCCAGGGCATGGTTGTTGGGTTTGTTCAGATGGGTTTTTCTATGAATTGAAGAGGTGCGAAATGACCAAAGCCGTCGAAGCACCCTATAAACTAAAATACTACTACTACTGGATAATTTTTTCTTGTTCATTGAAGGAATGTATAGCAGAAACAAAATAGGTCCCAATACTGAACCTCATGGGAGACTACTAATAGATTATGGATCTGGTATGCACTAGGAGTATTAGCTATACTCCTTGTGATCTTCCACTTAAATAGGATCTTAGTCATTCTAATACAGCTACTCCCTTTCCTTAACTGTTATATATATTATCCAAATGGTAGATTGATCAACCAGATATCAAATGCATGATTTAAGTTCAGAAATAGATAAAGGATCAATTTTCTAATCGTCTAAAGAGTTTGTTGTGAAATTAAAAGTATCAAAGAAAATTCATGGTTTGAGGAACTGATTTCACACTATCAACAACTTTTTTTCACATCATTTTTTGACGGATAATGGAGGGAGGGAACATTTTCATATTGACACTTTAGGTAGGTAAACAATGTAAACCATTGGACAGGTAAACATTGATGTAATGAATAGTCTTTAAGTAGAAAAAGGCAAAGTAAAACGATTAAGAAATCAATGGAATAAATGTAATATTTTAAGAAAAATGTCATCCCCAATTGGATATTCTGCAGATTTAATTTTGAACCCTTTCCAATCAATGTTTCCTTGGTTTTTTTTAACAGGACCATCTAAATAAAATTTCCCAAACACATTTTAATTACTTTTCTCTGTTCCCTGAAAATATTAATTACCATTGATCATTTTTAAGTTGTTGTTGCCCTGTACCTTTTGATGCATATATTCAACCTGGCAGAATTAACTACTGTTTCTGAAATGTTTCTATAAAAATCTAGCTGATCCATGTTGTGATTTGTTGTAGTTTCCATACATTATAATGCTTTTAGGAGTGCATTGCAGGGCTCCTTATGGGTTGACAAAGTGAAAAATTATGTTGGATATTAATAAGCTCTGTGCTAATTGAAATCTTTATAATGCATGCAGATAGTAGGACATCAGAGTTGTTCTGATTCCAACGGCTGACTTCAAAGTACTGGGGCAAATTTCACTGGGTTTGATTTGGAGGTGGTTGCAAAGTGACTCTTGGGGCCATTGTTGCCAAAGGAGGATGTGTGCAGGCGAGGCGATGAGCTCACTGAAGTGCAAGTGGTAATTCAAAAGGGTCACCTGGGTGCTATGTGCAAGCAGTTCCCAATCGTTGTGCCAGGATGAACTTCAAGTTAGTCACGGGACCCAACTTCTACAAATACGGTGCAGCAGTGGAGGGGGTGAGCCAGGCGACTCTCAGGGGCTACAATGCTAAATTATCATCTATGGTGGAAGATTACAAATGTCATGAGTGATATGACAACAAAGGGTACAGGATGGCAAACAGCTACCCAATCTGCCAAAATACTTGAAAATGGACAACAAAGTCAGTGTGTCATATAATTGATATTGCCATTACATATGTATATATATATGGCAATATGATGGATTCTTTTACCACCTTAGGGTACCAATTTTTCACATTGTCAATACCCTCTTCCTTTCATAATAAACCTGGTAGAATGTGGCTTCATAACTTTCATAAGAAGAATACTATAAGTCAGTGGCATCTAGCTAATATAGAAGTGGTAGCCAACATACACTGGGTGGCAAAAGAAAAATGCTCATGTTTTCATTTCATTTACTCAAATGCTGGGAGAGTTTGATGAATTTTCATTGTGCGTGTGTAATGAAGTCAATGTAATCATCTGAAACACCATATGAACTACCTTTTTACTGCCATTTTGTATTAATTATACGTTTAATGTTTTTTCGGTTGTTAAAGCCTATTTAAGTTTACTTTTTAAAAAGTGAAAATCTTTGTTGTTATTTTCATGATAAATACTGATTTTCCCTGAAAATATTAATTTTCCTATGTGAAAGAAAAATCATGAACACTTTATTTTGATTGGTTTTCAACTAGCTGTTTTTATGAGAAAAAATTCAGCTATATGAATATAAAAATAGGTTCATCACATAAGACTATAAAAAAATTTTGGGAATGGAATTTTGAAAATATAAATTAATTATGATGATAAACTTTTAAAAACACATGAAAAACTCCTCAATAGTTAGTTTAAGACTTGACTTTCCCAATACTGCGTAACGAGAACATGTGGACGATTAAAAAAATCGTCCAAACGTGTTATTTGGTCAGTTATGAAGCATGCTAACGTCGTTTGAATTTAAAAACAGTAATTAGCAGTGACTTTACATTTTTTAAATCAGGATGTTCCCAAATTATATTCTATGGTTTTTTGGGTCAGCAAAGAAGATAAGCAAAATTGGCGCCATTTTAAAAAACGACGAAACACGAAACGAATTCGTTTTCTCGCCGCCTTGTGCCTTTGGTTACTGCCCTAAATGCAGTTCGGCTCCTATTTCCATCATGGCCAGTGAGCTAAATGTTTTCTAGCTGAAGTTATTCTAGCCCCAATCCAGACTTCCGAGGGCTTTCATATTGTTTTGATCTCAGTTGACTCTGTAAAATGGTATACTTATAATAAAACATTTCTTAGTTATGCCTTTTATTTTGTTTCATACATTATAATAGTACTAAAGCAGTTATTCTCTTGCGGTGTATTTGTTATTAGTTTGCGTGGCTACAAACACACTGATTCCGAATGCATTGCCTTTTTCAGGCGTTACTTGGTGTTCAACTCGTTATCACAATGGTGATGGCGAGTGTTATTCAGAAGTTAGGTCCGCATTATTCTTTGGCCCGATGGCTTCTGTGTTCAACTGGGTAGGTGATATCCTTATAGTCTATGCATGTTTTGTCAGTATTATTGCTAAAGCTGAATTATTCACCATCAAGTAAATTGAGGGAACTTACTATTGTGTTTTATGTTATCGTTTATTAAAAAATTTATGCTCATGGTAAGGGAAACATTTATTTCCTGCCTATACTCATATTCACAACAGCGGGGCAGTAATTAGCAAATCTTACCTTTTTAGGTTGACGCGATATCTATATCCTACAAATGAAGAACTTAAAGCATTAGCTGGAATTCCTAAAGTTAAAGGAAAAGGCAAAAAATCTAAAGAAGAGAATGGCAGAACTTTTGATACTTTTCATGTTGCCAGGAATTTAGACATACAGGTATTTTGAGGTATTATGACATCTGTATGAGATATCACGAGATCAGCTTTAGTCATGAACATCCATATTAATAAAATGTACTGTATGGTGTATTCAACTAATGGTATTTTGGGTTAATCTATTTTTTTTTAACTTACCTTCGCCTAAATCTCTTCAGAAACTTAAGATAGTTTTTAAGTTCTTAAATAGTTCATTAAGCTTATTGAACTTTGTAATGTGAGTGCCAAAATAGTGCTGGACAGAAAAAGTAGGCTAAGGAGCATGTCACTTTTCAAATGTTCAAATTCCTCTAGGATGAAGGAATTTGAATACATAGGTGGTTTGAAAAGCCTATGATTGGTAATTAGTAAGATGAATTTATTCTGAAAAAGGAGTAATTTTAGCATTGCCAATAATTATTTGTTGCCTTCATGGCATTAGGTAGTTCTTGACATTTTTACTTTAGGCCTAGCTTTAATGACATCAAAGCTGTCTAGCCTCACTTTTTCCTATCAGTCTAGTCTAATTCTCATTAATTTGCTGTGATCGGCCATGTGTCAATAAGCAATGACACTGTTTTATCATTACTCCATTTTGAAGAATATTACATTGCTCCTCCAGTCATTTTAATGTTTTCTGACCTAATACTTATTTTGCTTCACATTTCTACTTAGCTGTCCTATATAATTGTCCTTTGGTATTCCTGTATAGCAATCCATAAAACCTTTCCTGTCGTATACTTTCACCATATATGACTTGTTTCCATTTAAAACACATCTCACCTTCCTTAAGCACATGAATTAGTCTTTTATTCTCTCATAGTTTAAGTATATTATGATGGAAAAGGAAGAGAATAATTACTTTCTTTTAAAACACATTATCCTCAAACAATTATCATAATGTTATAATAACCAGTAAATAATTGATATTTTATGGCTTCAATACTTTCCATAGTCGATTCAGTAGTTGTGTCTTATAAGTGAAAAGTTTATCTCCTCTATAAAGTAATGAACAAAAAAAACTGGACTTTCTACTTTATTTGATAAAAATTTTCACTTTTATATTAATAACTCATGTATTGCATTTATCCATCATTGTCATTATATTTATTATTATTTTCTATATATGTATATTTAAACATGGTAAAGATATTATTCTAGTGTATTTAAACTTGTTTGCTCATACCCAGTGATAAACTTGGTATGGAACCCAGCATAAGACCTACCAAAAACAAAATTGGTAATTTGTTACATTCCATTGTTATATTATGGATACCCATATGGGTATTTTGGTTGTCACCATTTGCAAATATTTTTACAGAGATGAATTTTTTTGTTCATAGCTCATACCATGTTGATACTCCATAGATTGAACTCCATAATTCATAAATATAAGTTAATCCTGAGTTAACATTCCAGCCCTGATTTGTTTGTTGTGTATTTAAAATGTTTTCATGGTGAAGAATGTTTTCATATTGTTTTCATTGGTGTCACCAATGAAGTCACCATTGATACAGCAAAACTGAACAAACGGTGGTACTTTTTTGCTATAGCCACCACATGAAGATTTTCTATAGTCACCATTTTATAATAATCTTGTTATCATAGTTGCATTATTATTAAATATGTTCTCATTGTTAAAGATTCTATGAGATTATCCCTTAAAATAATGATTTTCAAGGAAGAAGGATGTTTTAATTATTAAAAAACTCCATAACTCACCAGCCTAACTTGACTTAAAATACAGAATGGGGAAGTTTTTTTTTAAAAAGCAATGTAATTAAGTTAATCCTAAGTGATCCTAACATTAATCGCATATTCTATATTTTCAGTTAGAAACAGCCAGTGTGACAAGCATGGATGTGGTACATTTGAAGTTTTATCCTGAGTATCAGTGGCTTGTTGATTTTTCAGTATATTCTGCTATTGTGTACATATTAACTGAGGTAAATAGCATTTCCTAACCTGTAGCTATTGCATATTTAATGCAGTTTTCTTTGACCATTTGAATGAATTAATCACACCACTCATGTTCAGTAACAAATTGTTGAAATCAGAAATCTTCATTTGTAGGATTTTTAAACTTTATGTATTAATCTTGTTTAATAAAACTCTTTACAGATATATTATGCAGTGGTACCAGCCAAAGATGAAGTCAACTTAAGCATGCTATGGTCCCTTCTGGTGCTAGGATGTTCAGTGTATCCTTTTTTAATATTATTGGGAGAGGTTATTATCAGATTTGCATTCTTAAATGGTATGATAAATATAAGTTTTCTCCTCCTTTTATTATTCCAATTTTGGAGGAAATTAGATGTCACCCTTGCTTCAGGAGAGGATGTGTTTCTCAGAATTCCATGAATTGTGTATACTGGAATAAACTTTCCTTGGGGAAAGGGGGATAGGTCTTTGGGAAAGTTTTACTTAAGATTATGAGATGAAAGTACATAAAAGAGGAATTTATATGTTTTGACATTTTGTCTACTAGATGGAAATTATGTGTATTATAGGAATTAAGATCTGATGAATTTAGTATTTCCTTCTAAAAAGTTAGTCACTGATGTTTAAAGAGTGAGTAATATAAAATAAGTATTTTAAAATGTTCGATTGCAGATGAATGTGATTAATTCTATATTCCTTAATAAGTTATTAGCAAAGTTCTGGGGGCTTTGTCTGCACAATATTTCCGTGGTGGTGAAGAATCTGCTGGTGAGCGATCTACAGTGGTTGTTTCAGCATTAGCACACTTAGTGCTTTCAATGGCTGTTCTTGTGGCTGATGAAAATACATTAGAGCTGGGCTTAGACTCTGCATACGCAACACTGAACAAGTCATCTGTTGCAGCTTTGTCCTTGGTGGGGCCTCAGAATCTTCTCTCACATCGGTACAATATACTAACTTTGTATTAGAATTTGTTGCTTGCATCCATTTGTATAGAAGTTATTGCTTGCATCCTTATTGGTTTGGATATGGTTGTCATTTTTATAAAAACATTAGTGTAAATTATGTACTTTTATAAAACCATTAGTGTAGACTTAAAAAAAAGGAATGAGCATTATTATACCCTGGAACTTTTATGCAAAAGTTAATTTATTGCAATAAATTATGATATAGCATGCCATAATATGCTATTAATCCACTTAATGCTGCCATCTGTAATTTTTTTTCAATCACCCACAAACAGCACTATTAGGCCAATTACAGTGGGCACTATAACATTTTTAATAACATGGACGAAACACACGCATCCATGCCCTAAGTGGAGATTGAAAAATTCACCTAGTTGGGATTCGAACCCGTGACCACAGGGTTGGCAGACGAGGACGTTACCCCGCTGCCACTGAGGCCGGCTATGATGAGGATTGCATGAAAAGGCATTGTTAGGTTTCTTTATTTAACCAATACTTAGGCGTTATTAAATGCCATAAATTGTACCAAATTGGCAAAAGTCTTTCCCCATGTTTCTCTAAATACTTTGTGAAGTAGGGATTTATGGGGTTCCGTAATTGAAAATTTGGTCGCAAAAACTATTCCTATGCTTGGATAGCCCAGGGTTCAAGTCCCGCCCAGGGCATTGGCATTGTGTATGTCCAGATGGATTTTTTCTATGACTTGAAGAGGTGAAAAATGACGATAGCCATTAAAGCACCCTATAAACAAAAATGCTTGAAAACTACTTGAATGGATTGCAAAAAATGTTCAATTTCAATTTATTGTGCATGTGTTGTAGTTTGGATTTTATTTGAGTTGTTTTACCCCAGGAAATTTCACAACTTTTGGTTGTTGGAATACAATCTCATAAACACCAACCTCAGTGACAGCGGGGTAACTTCCTTGTCTACCAATCTGCAGGTCCTGGGTTTGAATCCTGGCTAGGTGGTTTTTCATTCTCCACCTAGGGCATGGGTGTCTGTGTTTCGTCCTTGGTATTTTCAAAGTTATATTGTGCCACCATCATTGGTTTAGTGCTGTTTGTGGGCAACTGATTAATAAAATAAATTGTTCTCATCTATTTTTGTATAGAATTTCATAAAATTAATTGCTTTATGTAACTTTTGTTGCAGTGGTCCTGCTTCCAAAATAATGGTGAAATTTTGCATTGCCCTCTGGTGCGCTTTTGTTGGGGCTCTTTTCACTTTCCCTGGCCTAAGGATGGCCAGGATGCATTGGGATTGCACAAGGTGAGCCACTGCAATAATATCATGGCGAAAGAGGTGCAGGTACCTTAGAACTATTTGAATTTTATGAAACCTTCTTTCGCACAGTAAAACCTTGCTAACTGTCCCACAAGCATCTGGTCCCCACTTCAAAAGGCTAGTCTGGAGCCCCTTTACCTTATGCATCCAGCAAAACTGAAAGTATCTTATCGTGAGTATATCACTGTATTACGGTAACATCCAGTGATAATCCTGTAATACAACATATCAAGATCAAAATACAAAATCAACATTTGAACATTCATAATATTTCTCTTTTATTTTGGGACTGAATGGATTTCATTGTTAAAGTTTAGCTTTGATCACAGGAAATAATTGGTGTTTTTATGAGAATTATTTATATCATGATTTTATGATAAAAATGATGTAAAGTAAGCTTTATATTGGACTAACAATATTAAATCAGTGGATAAACAATCTTTGTTATGAAATAGTTGTTTCCAAATAAAGTAACTAACTTGTTTTATGTTATTTACTCTAAGAAGGTTAGTGCAGTTTTTCTGCCTCTTTAACCGGGTTTCAGGATTATCTGGTCAACCGTCCACCCCAATTAGGCTGAATAATTGTGGTTCTACTGTAAGTTTTTTAGTTATATGAAAAGAAATATTGACTGATATTTGAATGGATAGTTGTCAAGTAGAATTGTTTTCAAATGAGGGTAAATATGGAAATCTTTCAATGGATTAAATTCAGACTGGATACTCCAGATTATAAGGGGTTACCCACTGTTTAGCTTGTGGGATTTCTGCCAGCTACCAAACTACTCTTTTTTTTATGATATTTAAGTGGTCTGGTACTAGGTTTATCACAATATTTCTGGGTCGTCACTTATGAACCTTTTCTTTAGTCAGCATTGATGTTTATCCAGTGTGTTTGATAATTCATTCCAATGGTATGCCTTCATACATTCCCAATTATTTTTGTCTTCATCTCTCCATGTTTCTTATAATGAAACATCCCTTCACCCCTTTGATATAGCAGGATAACTTATATCAGCACTTAATATGTATCTCTTAGCATTATTTCTACTATACTTTCAGATTTTACTCATCTGATGTCTTCAAGTTTTTGCTAATACTTTCCCATTTTTAACATGCTAAGAATGTATGACATGCATTGTCATTTTCCATGCAGCAAAATATACAGTGCAGTCATTTTCTCCATACTTTGAATGTGTGCTTGAAATAGACCATGTCTATGAAGATTCATGGCAAAATGAAAATTCAAATTTCCACTGAATAACAATTTTATTTGAACCAGGGTTTCAGTGTCACTGCACCATCCTCAGATACAAAATGAAAGCCGTAGCCTCCTTAAATACATATATACGTGAGGGCCGAAGGAAGGGGGGGGAGGGTTACGGAAAACAAGAAGGGGTGGGTGGTGTTCGAGGAGTGAGGAGATGGCAAGGGATGGATGTGTAGGTTGTGTGGGTGGTCGACAATAGGAAGGGCAAGTTGGTGGATGTACACATAGTTGGGGGGGATGTAATTCAAAAGACACAAAGTGGTAAAAATGGCACGCACACACATTGAAGAGTCATAGACTGGTCCGTTTGCTCAAAGGTTGAGGGTCACCTCGTAGGCTGCAGCGGCTGGTCCAAGGTGTCGTCACCGGAGG
>WURS02087450.1:0-24015 GCA_011762765.2 Rhinocypha anisoptera
TTCGGGTCCAAAGTGTTTCTCGCCAGGGTCGTGGCTAATGGAGGCGCGCTAAGATTTCCACACTTCCCCGCCTCTCTCCCTCTCAATGATCCACCTTCCATTAATGCCTTTAAAAAACGATCCTCTCTCTCTCTCTCGCAATATATTCCTTCTTCTCTCTCTCTATCTCGCTCTCTCTCTCCCTACTCATTTACTTTCACACTTCACCACGCGAATACACTTTCACAGGCACACACGAAGAGAAAAACAAATTCTTACACCACCCTCCCACTCATCGGTATCATTTAGAATTTCCCTCTCTCCTCAACACACCCTCCTTCCACACTCACTCTCACCCTTTCCATTGACCCCCTTGCTAACCCTCAAGCAAAATCTCCATCACACACCCTCCCACCTCCATCCCCCTCACCCCACATCCACCCCCCTCCCCACCCCACCTCCACCACCCCCCCCAACCGCGGCGTAACTCCGAGAGGGAAATGCGAAATTAACGTCCTCCACCGCTCGAAGTCGATAATCCCCGAGCAAAAAATCCCCCAAACCCCAACGCGGCGATCATCCTCCTCAACCCCCACCCCCTCGTCATACCTTCACCTCCCCTCCTCTCCCCTCTACTTTCCTTCCTACAGTTTGTCCTTGTGTTTTCCTCGTTAATCAGTTGCCTCTAGTTTTTAGTACTGTGTACATTTAGTGCATACTTGATTAACGGCTATCCTGTGTAATTAATTGTGTAAATATTTAAGTATAGGGTTGTTCTTTTCATTTTTCAGGCATTTATTTCATATTGTACAACAACTTAGTGAGTATTTTTGCCTTATGTCAAACATTATAATCATCAAATCATATATATATAGGATATATATTTATAATGTAACTATGAAATATATGTAATGCAGTATATATATATATATATATATACAAGTAGACTATAAGTAAACTATAAGTAAAAGTATAGTAAACTATAAGTAAAATATAGGATATTCCACTGTGATCATTCTAATTTAATAGTATGTACTCATACTAATTATTTTGATATATCTTAAAATGTTATTCACATTAATTTACACCTGATGTCACTGCTTATTCATTTTAATCAAAAATCTATCATGTATCACACGCATTTAACTGTAAAATTAGAGAGAGAAACTTTGTAGACATCCCCTCTCATGTGTGTTATCGTTACAAATATTCAATAAGGTTCATTTTAAAAGTGAATCTCCTATAAACTCAGTGCCCTTTTTCTCACTCTCTTACCGCTGTCCATCCCTTCCTGACCCTTCGATACAACCCCCGCCACACCTCATCCCAACGCAAAACGGCTGACTACCTGGTACAGCGTTGGGCCGAAATGTCCAGACCCAAGCCCCTCCACGCCTACTCATTTTTCCCAGGATGAGAGGGTATGAGGGAAGAAATTATATTTTTTAGCTCACGGGGTTATGATTCAGATTCCGACAACACTGTTTTCGCTCGATTTCCCCTAAGCCGAGATCCCCGATGAATATGGATGGCCGGAAACTAGGATGAAATGAACGGTTGCGCGCGCACGAGGACGCGTGAATCTAGTTAGTTAGTCCTCTGTAAGGAGATAAAACGTCGACGTCCGCCCAGGGTTGATGAAATTTCATTTCGGCGCGTAATATTTTCTCGACTTCATCCCGTGATGCCGATGGGCGCCAGTGGCCGCGGGAGGGAGGGAATTGTTATCGGAGCGCCACAGTCACAATACTTTTCGTGATAACTTGAAATGTTATGGACCCTTTGACGGTGGTACAACGGAAAATTCATTTCATTTGTTTGCCATACCTCGGAAGCTGTGTTATCCTTTTCAATTGGCTTGATTTTTTAAAAATTTGGTTGACAGATGAAAATTTTTTGTGATTTCCTTCTCTTTTAGTGCCTCCGGTTGGTTCTATCTGTTATTATTTTTCCCCTCTGCTCCCCCACGTCTGCTCCGTACACTGATATCCGAGAACCAAAATAAGTTTATCTCATCTTTAATCTAAAACAAATAATTTAAAAAATCTTCTGTGCGTTATAGTATTTGGTCAGTTTAAGATTCGCGGGGATTGTGAAGGAAATCATGCCTTGATCCATATTTACAGCTGTGACGGCGAATTTATTTATTTTTTAATCAGTTGCCCTCACACAGCATTAAGCCAATTATGGTGGCACAGATAACATTAAAAATAACAAGGAGGAGATACACATATCCATGACCTAGGTGGAGAATGAAAAACCACCTAGCCGGGGTTCGAACCCGGGACCTCCGTATTGGTAGACGAGGTTGTTACCCCGCCTCCACCGAGGCCAACCAGAGCACCAAAAGAAACATTTTGGCGCTTTTGCCATTGGACCTTAATAAACAGGAGTTATTGAAAGGATCTATTATCGATTAAAGCCACGTCCGCCATCTGAATTACTGCTTAAAGTCCACCCGCGGGATTTTCGTGCCACCTGAGAGCAATAGCCTAATGGCATCAATAATTCAATTTGTTACATTTTGGAAAACTACGAAGCATAATTAATGTCCTTCGGAACATCCATGATTTAGTTAGGGGAAGACCCGGTGGAAGTCAGGAAATATTATTTGTACTTTGAAAATACTTACCCATGGTATTTCGCATCCTTTTTTGTTTAATAATAATAATAATCATTTTATAGAATTATATAATTTTGGAGAGTTTACTCTGGATATAGTGCAAAAACTTAAAATTGTATTTAATACTCAATTTCTTTCCTTTATTCCATTTAAAAAGCTGTGCAGGAAGTAAAAGCAACAATTTTATTCCATTAATTTCATTGGGAAACACATGATACATTTGGGAAAGTGAATTTAAAAGGATTTTGATATTTAATCGCTTTTATTTATAAAACATTAGTATTATGTTACAAAATAACTCTCCCATAGAAACAGACCAGGTCATTTTAGGAATTATCTTCTTACTAATAAATTGACATTAACTTATTCATTATAAATTATATTTCAGTTCAGTTATACTGTTTTATCTAATAGTTTAATTCCTACGATTTTCTCGCTAATCAACAACTAGGTATATTAATATCACTTATCGCATTTTCACTAAACATAATTGTTACACTTATTTCGTTTTATTTATTATCCGGTTTCACTTTTCTTAGTGTATTAAGAAAATTAATGAGTTCTTTCCTTTTACAGGCTAAAAATGTTGTTAAACTGAACCGTAAATTTTCCTATAATTTATATTTTAGTATTTCTGTTAAAGTCACCAAAAACAATGAATAGAAAACATTTTTATTCGTAAGTTTTCTGGCCCCTTCTCTGGATGAGTTAACTTGTTAATTGGATACACCACCGATAATTGTGTATATATTCATACGTATTGGACAAAAATATGACCTCTTCCGTTTAGCTCCTCCTCAGACAAGGTATTTTGCTTCCTCATTAAGACTGACCTAAACTTATTTTTAATTCTTTCTTTATACGCATTTTAATCTTAGTCAGATGATACTTGAATTTTCACACTCACGTTCACCACTGTGACAAAAATGTTAATTTACCTCATGTTTATGCATTGAACTTTTAGTAATTTTACCGTTAAGCTTTAATGTAAACGTTGAAATAAATAGAAACACTTATTATGACATTAATGTTTATTAGTTAGACTTTAATAATATTAATTTAACTATTTTTATTTACTAATTGAAGTGTAATATAGATGATTTAAATATTAACATGATAGGTGGCTTAATAAAATAGGTTAATATTGAAAGAATAGGCGTGAGCTCTTGGCTTTTGAGTGAAACGTATACAATGAAAATATAGAAAATCCTATAGTCAACATGAATTTTTTAATACACTCCGATGACGTTATCTCCACCAACAGGCTTTAGGATGATTTTTTGAAAAACTTTAGAAATATGAGAGCACAGTGACGGAGCCTGTTCACAGTCAAGCTTAGGATTATTAACATTTCTATAGAACGACAGCAAAAAAACTCTTATTTCAATTCAATGTATCCAAAATATTTTTTTAAATTTCTATGTGGTGTTCAAGTTACTTCATGTTGCTCACATGATATTTCGCTTGAAGACAACGAGATGAAAATAAAATATCAACTTTTCCTCAATTACTAGCGTAGCGAATTGGAAATTTAATGAATTTTCGGATGAATTCCCTGGGGGCAAGACAGTTCATTAAAAATTATCACAGAGTCACATGTAACTCACGAGGGCTGTATGAAAATTGATTTTATGCCATGTTGATACAAGCCGGTGAATCATTACAATCTCGTATTCTTCTAATTTTTTTTGTCAACTAAATTTGCTTGGTTGAACAGATAAACCCTCTTGCTTTAACCCAATTTGTGACAGGCCGGCGAACATTCTTTTGTAGCTACTTTTCGAATCGTCAGGTTGCATACAGAGGCTGGTATGGAAAGTAACACGACCTTGCGAGCGTTTAGGATGCTAAAGACCCAACGATGCACGTTGGTGACACTATTTTTTTTCAATGGAAACTTGTAAAATTTGTCGAGGGAAACCGTGCGAAAACGAACGCTTGCCTTCTGAAGCTAATCATTAAGTCATCGGTTTCATTGCGGATTCACGCGTCATTGCAAACCTTTCGCTGCCGTTCGGCAGTCGGGTCACCTGAAATGCAGCACTGTCACCCCGCAGAGCCAGCCGTGTCGTGAACCGTTCGCTGGATTGTCACGGGTGATCTCGCTCGTCAATCCGGCGCCGGGGTGGAGGCTGGACTGGTCCGGATTCCGCCGGGTGCGTCTGAACGCCAAACCCGATTCCGTTTCCAACTCAGCTACGTACAGGGGTTGCATTTCACCTCGCAACGCGTCCTCGGCATGGCCCTGGAACCTGACCCTCATCCAATCGAGTGAGGCAATCAACTAGTTTAATCGAAAGCTGCAGGTCTCACCGGTGGAAATGGTCGCGAAATCCATTGCACTTTTCCGCGCGAGTTTCAGTGCGGATACCTGAGCAAGGTCTTCATTGCCCCGAGGGCCGGACAGGGAGGAGGAAACGACGTCGAGAGGGGATCCAATGGTTGCTACAAATGTTGCGGAATGAAGGAAATTGGATGGAAAGGTAAGGGAGGGAATGAAAGGTATTTCCGGAAACGCATGCGGGTCGATTTCGGAATGCACATATAAATGAGTGTAAAGTAGCCCGGTAGGAAACTGGAATGGTCGCGCATTAGGACCGTTGCCTCACATGGCTGTTTGAACACATCCGGAAAATAATGCAACACACTTTTGGTAATCAGAACTTTATGGAAATCTCGTTCCGTTTGGCCAATGTTTACTCAGACGCAAAAAGGAATATAAGAGACACGCTCCGACGTAACTTAGTGGAAATTCTCCACCGTTAGAGAAACAGATGAAGACAAATTCCACTTATAAATTTGTTTTTATTCACGTCTATGGTTTCTTTGCGTCGAAAGATGGCCTGATGATGTTGCGAACATTATTTTTACTCGACAGGTGATGTATTTTTTTATCTATCCATACCTCGAGTTTTTTTTTAATATAAGCCGAAAATGTTCATTCAAATCTCGCTTTTCGACGGGATAAAACGATTAAAAGCAATGTGAGTTTAGTCGGCTTCAAAGAAGTGATACGGTATTTTAGGCTTTACATTGACCATTAAGATGCTTCCCATCGGTGATTTTGCTCTTTTATTGCTCATTACCTCGAAAAAATCGGTTCAATGATTTAGCGCACACTTTCTGTCTTGAATCGCAGAGTTAATGAAATATATTCCAATTAGGAGGTTAAAATTATTTATAGTTTATGTTAACTCGGAAGTTCACCACGTCATAAACAAAAATAACCATGATATGGTGACACATATATGGCATTTGAATCCCAAAATTTTGGAAACGCCCATCGTATTCTAAGATAAGAATTGGAGATTATGAAGAGTACATTAAAAATATTAATTCATTCATTAGATTACCAGATTTGTTGGTACTGATTGATTGCAGCCATCTATCCTTTCTTTTCAAATGGTAATTCTCTTATACTTTGGTAGTTCTTTCTTCAGACGCCTCTTACAATTCGCCCTACATATTTGTGCATTGTCTACGACGGTTTTCATGTAGTTATTAAATGAAGTAGTTTAAAGTATAGTTCTACTATGTAAATGGAAGTCATAATTTTATTATGGAAATTAACACTTCAGTATAAATAAATACTTTAATACTTTTCATATTGAAATACCGAATTTACAGTTCAGAGTTCTTCATACTTTTCTCAATAGCCTGGAATGTGATTTTGACCCTCATCATATTCTCTTTTGCGGGTGATTAATGGAAGACGGATAAGGTTTTCAATATCTGCTAGAACCCAAGCCAAAACCATCATTTAATGAAACAACTGAAACATTGGATTCACGTAGATTTAAAAAAAATGCGGTAACAAGCGAGAATTCTCAAAGAGAGAATGGGAAACTTCAAAATCAAAACTTTTCCAATTTAGCCTTCAGCGATAACAAAAAAATAATGGAAATGATTTACGCTCGCGATAAGCTTTCGAGGCTCCGGCTGTCAGAAGTAATCGCGCGCCACTCATTTCTTTTGTATAAGGTTTGTTATTTCGCTCTTTCTCATCAGGGGAGAGATTGAACGCCACGGAATAATTGCTCCGTTGAGAGCGGAGGACTGAAAGACAATCCTCCAAAAAAACTACCTGAATCAACTGAATAGTTAAATGGCGAAAAATTTTTTTTTGCAAACATGGTACCTGTTTTCCTCATTTTACAATTTCCTACAATCAACAAATACGTTCCAATTAACACGAGGGGTGGCAAGATTGAATTGTACATTCCAAAAAAAACCTTTATTTAGTCTTTAGCTATTTTTAATTTAATTTAATTTGGTAAAAATCTGTGGAAAGATGATATTTAAGTTAAAATGTGATAGATTTCACGAATAGCAAATTTGATAGTTTGTAATTGCAAACAATACTACTTGGTGGACACGCCGACTTTTGTTCGACAGTTTGTTTCCATGGTTATAATCCTTCCATATATAACACAGGTAGTTGTGATAAACATTTTATATATCAATGTAATGTGTGTGTGCATATATAATGTGTAAATGTACATATATATATATATTTGCACTTGGAAAATCTTGTAGGCGCATTTCACATATAAAACAAATATAGTGGAGAATATGGAAAGAGCAGACACACAAATGAATAGAACACTCACAGGAATTAGTGCGTACCTTTCGGCGGGTGGACCGCCTTCTTCAATGACGTAGAGAGTAATGTGAGGTCGTACTCTCCATGTCGTTGACGAAGGCGGCCCACCCGCCGAAACGTACGAACTAATTCCTGTGAGTGTTCTTTTCATTTGTGTCTCTGCTCTCTCCATGTTCTCCTCTATATTTTTATATATGTATATATATATACATAAATACATACATAGCCCATATTATATATATACACACGTATACTCGTGGAAACCTCAGATGAGCGCTAATAATGTTGAACGAATCCAGAACAATCAAACACAGACACAAATAAATAAAATGACGGAACACTCAGACATTTAAAAGTTTCGAACTTTCGCACTTCCTCAGTTAAAAAGTAAAACTTTTTCACAAAAAGGAGCCGCAATTTGTGTCTGTGGACTGGAGAACCGCCTTCGTCAGAGATGTAGCGAGTATAACTAAAAAAACGAGTTTTCTTCATTTTTTATGTGTCGTTGTTTCTTCCGTCTGTCACACTTTTTCTTCAGTCTGACGAACTCATATTACCAATAATAGTGCCCCTTGCCTAATATTTCAATGATTCCCACCGTTAGTCTGTATTCGTAAAATATTTCGGATAATTTACTATCATTATAAAGTTACAGTCGTAATACACATTGAAATATTCTGGATAGGTGACTTTTAGTTGGCTCAAACTGTGGCTGTCACTTCGCATTAAAGTCATCAATTGGCTATTCAAGTTAGCTACCGAGGGGGGGCATCCATCATGCTGGAGAAGAAGCAACCCCAAGGTCCGCTAATCTTTGTCTCGCAATAATAGCAGTGTTTTCCCTTTCGCCTTGATAAATTACATAAAAGTGTTGCTTGATAACCACTCGTGCAACCCGTTTATTATGGAGCCGTATTTACCTTCTGTCAAGTTCCAGGTCCAAAAGATAGCCACTACCGTGGTGTCCATGGCAACGGCGCAGACGATTGGCGTCTCCACGAACTATCATTTTTCATTATTATTGCGTCCTCATTCAAGGTATTTTTGACGATGGATGTACTTTCCAGAAGCAAACCACAATGTGAATAATTTAATGGACCGCGAATCCCTCGCGAAGAAATGTAGCTCATCAAAATGATTCTAATACTTTTTACGCCCAGGAAACATATTCGTCTCCGTTTTGATAAGTCCTTTAAATCTGTTGCGGATTCTTCACGAGAGAGAAGTTTCGTGGTTGATGCATATGAAAAAGAGCTATAAAATTATGACTTGGGTATTTTTCTCATTTTTTTATACTCTAAATTGCCAATGTTACGTAAATGCGGATCAAAAATAGTTGAATAGTGGCTCTGATGGCGGAAATATCTCAAAATTTACCCCATTTATAATTTTCGAAAATTTTTGGTTAGAGACCAAGTTTCGAATTCTGACCACCACGGAAGTTTTCCTAATTTAGTAGTGAGTTTCTATCCCCGTATACTGACTCTAAATAATCCCTTATAATCTGAATAAATCTTCTTCCATGGTAAACTGAATTAATAGTAGTGACAATATCTGTTATTTTCGTCACAGAAATTGAATACATCCAAATTTAAGGGTACTTACAAGCGAAGAAAAACCTTCAGACCATATATTTTAATTCCCGGAGAGAGAAATACATTTTATTTCCTTTCTCTTGTGCATTTGTCCTGAAATATAAGAGTTTCAAGGCGAAATAAAATTTACGATTTGACGTACCCTGGAATTATTTTACGATATTAATTTTTTTCCATTGACAACAGTTGGTTATGCATCCTGGAGTTTATGCAACCCAAACGTCTTACTATCATGCATGCCGGGTTGGCGCCATAATTTTTTCACACGTCTTTAATAAGTTTAAGAATTTGCTTTAATGAACCTCAGATTTCGACACCTTTCGTCCGATGAAATTCGCAGGGAGAGACCATGTAGTCAGTTCGTCCAGGTATTGATCAACAAATTGCATCCGCAGTTGTCCTCTTCGCCACCGGAAAAGTCCGCGCCCGGCTAAAGCGCATTCACCATCCCGTCGCCGTTCTTTCAGGAATGTAATTATACAAGTGTGGAGTGTATGTAAAACAAGTTTTAACGATGGGGCGATCGTTTTATGACGTTTGTTTTCTATGTATTTTCCCGGGCGGGTCAAAGCGACGTGTAACGGGCGGAAAAGTCACCGTTGTGACCGCGGAACCGCATAATAAATGTTACGTAGCCGCTGTCAATTTAAAATGCACCCCGAGATATTCCCACCGCACAAACTAATCCCTCCGAGGGGGACTTGGCGGATAAGGGTGATTCACATTTTTCATCACACAGGATGAACGGTGTTCCCGGGATGCCACAAACAACAACACCAAAACCCTAATCTCGGCAAGTTACTATATGTGTGTCGATTCAATCCACATCTCATCAGCTGAGACAATGTATGCCGCTAACCCCTGCTAATTTAAAGTTTGAATCTTCTGGGAAATTTCTCAAAATCTCAAAATTCTACTCACTGTATTACCAAAGCAGTATTTATCTAGTTAAAGATATTCGAAAATATATTGGTTATTGTTCTAATGAATCCAAGCTTTATTGTCAATTTATTTTTTTAATGATAAAAGGATAAAATGAATTCAATTAACGAGTGTTTGACATATAACGTACCTGTATCAATGTTTAAACTAGAATCTTCATTCGTAAGCAAGATGAAAACTCAAGAGCTTGAATGCCTCTCAATATAACTATTGCATTTACTTATTGTACCACTCATTTAATTAGTTAGTGAACGCTATTAAGATAAGGCTAAGGTTTTTACAAAGACTTTATTGCATTTATTTTCACTTACCAGGTGATATTACCATGTCCGTATGTTACATATATATGTTCATTTGGTCATACTTCGTTGCTTTGAAGCATAGCTGCTATCTGTGAATAATATCTACCATATGTTTCCTGGTAAAAATGAAGTTCTATTATCTTTATCTAACTTTAATTATTAAAATATTAAAGATTCAGAATTTTTAAAATGGTGATTCTTTCGTCATGTATGTAAGTCTCGACCAGAGAAAAATATGGATTTTAATTAATCCTCCAGTGAGTTAAAAATTCAAATTTTATAATTTATAATAATAGAATATATATTTACACACCAAGATCTATTTTAAAACTCAAAATGTAACTATCCGTGTGTAACTAATTATCTTTAAAAATGAGATGTGCATAAAATATTTACCACATTTTATTAAGTGCATCTGTCCTGGGATAAATAATAAAAAATATGAGAGACCCTTGTTTTAGTTTTAACGAAGGAGTAAAGGAAGTAACTGGCTTTCTACAAAAATGTTTGCATGTGAAAATTCCCATCGTCAATTAGGCAGTCGTCAGCTCGTGTTAGGATGTAATTTTGACTTGGAATCTCTGGATCAGCTTTGTTATCCTTGGCGCTGACTCGATGCAAATGGCAGTTTGCATTCCCACCGAAAATTCGCTTATCACCCCGCATTAATTCCGATTCTCCGGGTCTGTTCTCGGCCCCCGTGGGCATGTCCATTAATTATCCCCACTCCCCTTAATCCCACCTCCGCTGCGCCATATGGAGAGCACACTAAGAGGCGAGGGGACGACGAGGAGCCACCCGAATGGTCCGTTGCCTTCGCCGCGAAATGAGCGCCGTTGGAATGCGATTTCCGCGTTTGGAGGTGATATTGCGATGTTGAGCGCGACGATACAAATACCCTTAAGAAGCAAAACAGTTGCCCTGGCGACAGATGAAAAAAAATTAGAGATTCTGACGGCATAGTCTCAATCCAAAAAAAACATTCATTGGTATATTCGTCCTTGACTATTCGAAGACTCGTTTCAGCCCCAAATTTTACGCGATTCTTATTTAAGCATTAAGACTACATAAATTAATAACATCTCTTGAACGTCGTAGCTGACATAATTTCGAAACTATGTTAGGTCACAGTACTCTCTGAAATTATCTCTACTAGGCTTATTATTTGATGATAATTTCTTTTATAATAATTGAATTCACTGCAATGTCATACCGGCTGCAACAGATATTCATTTCTTCCAGGCAGTATTATTATATGTATGTTTCTATTTATGTAATATTCATCCATAAATTACCCCCATAAAGGAATAAGATACACTAGTAAAGTATAAGACGAATCAAGTCATCGCTATGTATTGGTGTAGTCATTATGCCAGGCAGGATTATTATATGGATGTTGCTAATTAAGTAATATTCGTCCATAAATTACCTCCATATCAGGTATACTCGTAAAGCACACGATGGATTAAGACAACGTAATGTATTGGTGTAGTTATAATGAAAGTTGGTGATAAATAGAAGTGGGTTGGGAGTATCAAAAAATAGTCATGATTAATGCGCGTCAATAGTTTTGTATATACACAATACTATCTATCGCAAGTGGATGCTATCTGTGTTTTTAACCAATACCTAGATTAAAAATCTGTTTACAATAATTTTTATCAGTACACTATTTCGTCACATCGGGCTGCTCCACCCCCGCAGACGGAAGTTTGAGGATGGATTGAAAGAATATGATTTTCACTTTTGAATATTCTTCTGATGAAAAATATTCACTATCTTGAAAAGTAATCTCAATCACGTTTGCTTCGCTATGTTCACTATTGGCATGCGTAATTTGTGTTTTTAAATTAATTTATAGCATGCACCACACTATTTTTTCGTTGAGATTATTTTATATTGAGATGCGTCCATTATAATTATCATATGCCCAAAGCGCTGCGCTATGGATAAAGAATTCAGGCATCTAATCTCTTTGAAAATTCTCTTTTCATTTTCATAGAGTTTCCCAATATTGAAATTTCGACGTCGTTCTCTGCATGTAAATGGATACCGTCAATCAAATCACCACACTTCGGTCTTTCCGATAGCATACGGGGCAATATGTCCTTGGATAACTGGCAGGTAAAAGGAAACACGCATTAGGTGTTAAGTTAGGAAAGGGAATGTCATGTTCCAAATGACAACACATCGTTAACCAATATATAGAGTGTAACAGATCCTAGTTTCGGTACTGAGGATATCGTGAACACCATTATGCACAGGGCTGATAATTGATGCAGCCTGCCTCATCCTCATTCCAAGATACCTTGTCCCTCTGATTTACCGAAATCCCAAATCGAATCGAGTTTCCTTCGTTCGGAGAATGATGTGCAGAAGTAACACTAAATGTGATGAGTGAGCTCATCTTATTGTAAATATTAACCGATTGTTGCACATCACCGGTTTATCGAGTCGTATTCACGGTGTTTCAAATTTTTGGTTTCTTTTATAGCGATTTATCTTGCTTCAAACAAATATAATAAATTTTATGCAACTGGATTTTCTGGGATTAATTGAAATAAAATGAAATTCAAAGTTATAAAGGCCAAAATCATCCGTAATAGCAAAATCATAATCATAAAAGAACTGCGGAATCAAGATGGAAAATTACGCTAAATGTTTAGAAGGGAGATGGGCACAGAAACAAATAACATTGTTGCAAATAATTTTATCCTTATAAATATTTGTTAATAGTTAAGAGTTGACTATCAAGACTAAAGTTAGATATGTGAACAGATAAGTATTTGTTTAATATTGGTGTAGGTTTACGAAGGAAAATATTTCAGGCATACGAAGAAAAATAAAAAAAATCGTAGCTAGGTATATATGTTCTGTGGGACATGAGTGGCTTTGAACATCTTGCTCGGAGGGCTCGTGGGGACAGATTGAACATGGAGGGGAAGGAATTTTCTCTTTGTGTGTAGTAAATCCAGTAGGATGGGGGTGTTTTAACTCACGGCAGTGAGAGTGACTGAGAGACACTTATGTACGCGGCGGAGTGGTGGATAGCAAGCAAGTGAAGAAAATATCATAGACAGGGATCGGCACATCGAAAACAATGCAAAGAATTATTTGATATGTCAGGTAAAAAATTAGAAAGTTTTATTAGTGATTTTTATATTCATTAATTATGATTGGTAATTAAGAGGAAAAAATATTTAAAAATAAAAATAAATTAAGGATACACAAAGATGCATACAAAAAAGAAGTTGAATCTCATTTCAGTACATGTATCATCACGTGTAATTCACGAAAATATTCCATATTGCTTCGCAAAATACTCTGTAATAGAAAAATACATCCTCCCTTATACTTCCAAGAAGAGAACTTTGAAAATTAGAAAGAACATTTTATTTGAATATTCAATTTTATGAGGTGATTCTGAGTGTTGATCTCTTTGATCATACACTCGGAAGTGACATTTGACCTTGACGATAAAGGGAACAAAGCCATAGACCCGCAAAACTATACTGTAATGATCCTTCTAAATAAACCTCGCTCAGTTGAAGGGAGTTGACTTTAAATCTCGTTGTTTTAGGCGTAATATTGTGGAATTTGTTCATTTTAAAATGGGGATACACTTGGTTATTACACAGGACTTTTTTAAACTCACTCCAGAGGGTTTCAGGATCAAAGCATCTTTATCAGGTAATGGAAATTCCCGACGATGAAGCCTGAGTTGTGAATTAATAAAACTTTAGTTTAGTACGAGCACATCGTCCCGCGAAGTTGGGACGAAAGGGAGGGAGGAATACGATCTCAATGGTCGTAGGCGCATCACTCAGTCATAGCTCTCCGCATTGATCCCTCCAAATTCGTTGGACCGTACACTTTTGGTGCACGCACCATACCTCTGGGCAGCGGTAATTGGACTCGGTATCATAGGCCACTTACTGAATCACTACACCTCCCCTATATAGACGATAGTTTGTCAAGGATTAATTGGGGAGAGTAGGTGAGGCATGAAGAAGAAGAGCCAAAGCTCATTCTCTCTCAGGGAAAAAGGTGGTGGAGATCAACCAACATCGTGGCATCACTGACAGTTGAGACAGTGCTTCGCCACTGCGGGGGGAGGGAGGAAGGGGAACACCAGAGAAGGAAGTCGGCCAGCGATGGAGCGATCAGCCCCGCGCATTTTTTTTTTTTAAGAAATAGTCGTCAACGTCCTCTTACGCGAATTCGACTCGCGAGAGAAAGAGAGACGGGTTCGAAAATCCCCTGATCTTCTAGCGGCTTGTTTATTGCCATGAAGCCATCTCGTGTTGCTTAAAAGTACACAAGGAGACTCTTTCCGACTCAGAATTAGAACTCAGAAGGAGAATTTGAACCTTTCTGAACTTGTGAAGAGTATGAACTGAACGTCCGTATAAATTAGACATATGAGGTAATGATGACGTTATGGACAAAAGGTCTATAGTTTCTGTATTGTTCCACTAACATCTCTTAACTATTGTCCGATGCACGTGCATTTACTCTTTGAAAACTTATGACTTTCTGCCGCAGGTATTATATCTAAACAACTTTTTGGTCCCTGTGGACACAGAATCAATAAACTTTTCCATTGTGACCTCTGAAGCTATTTATATCACCCCCCATTGTCGCATTGTTTCTTTGATGATTCTTCCCTTTACTTTCTCATATAGTTTACATTAACCTAGTAACTAATTATGTTATTTCCTCAGCCTTCTTCCTTTTTTCGCAATATTTATGAAAGAAAAAGGCTATAATACTCGCTGAAATGTACATGATTAAATTAATAATATTAGTATTTTACGATGCTAACTGGTGTATTCGGGTAAGGACAATTAAACTCTCTGTGTTGAATCCTGATAATATGTTGTAAATGTCTCGATATTTGTCTCAATATATGTCCTGAAATCTAAGTCACATCTAAGGTACATGTCAAGTCATTAAATAAAAAGATTCGAAGTTGTTGTGTGCTGAGAATTGAGAATTTAACTTATTAACATGAATAAATGTGTTTATTTTTACTATTCAAAAGTCACAGTTACGAAAAAATTATATAATTTACATATTAAAGAACAAAATAATGTTTTTTAAATAGTTAAAATATATCACATGAATTAATATTTTAAAAATTATTTAGTAGCAATAAATTTCTATTGAATCCATATAAAAATATGAACTAAAGACACTTAATAAAATATTCATTTTACAAATGGTTTGCATTGCTATACTGAAAAAGAAAGAGATATTCGAACCTCTCGTTTCCTATGAATAAAGTACATTTCAATAATTAGTGTAAAAAATCCGTCATCGAGCCCAGGAACTCTTGATAGTGATTTTTTTCTCTTACTTCTTAGGTTTGATTTAATAACGTGTGAATTAATTACAGGAAGAGTCAACATGAGGTTGAATTCCTATGCCTTGGCAAGTAAAAGAAACAACCGAGAGAAATTCTAATGTCAAAATTTACTAGTTCAGGTCAATTGCGAGAAACGAAAGCTATACAATCGGTGGAAAGAGTCCCGTGGAAAAATAACAACCGCCTCCGTACCTTCACAAGCACAAGGAAAAAAATGAAGGACCGCCGTCAATACGCAGTCTATCGAATACTTCGAGAGTCCCAATGGATACAAGTGGTCTCAAAGAGCACCCGGCCATTTCGAGGAAATTGTCGTGGGAGACAAACATCCCAAGGCGGACAACGACGGTGACATGCCCTTAACTACATCAACACGTTCAAAGAGGAATTTTATCCACGGAAAACACAGCCGCCTGCAAAACAAACATCAGTATCCTTCAAACGAGCGGACTTTATTCCTAGAAGATAATAGATATTTGTTGTGAATACCTTTATTTTTTTATGGCGCCAGCCTTGTTTTTTGCACTGATGCGTGACACTAAAATGACCAAATAAGCGGATCATTGGAAGAAAGGCGGTACGAAATAAGAGTTTTTGATGGCTAGTGCTGGACACTTCCATTGAATAAGATATATACACTGAATAAGCCACACATGATGATGACTTGACCGTCGAAACCTGGGTAGTGGAGAAAAATAAATTGTGGAAAAACCAAGTTTGTTTATTTGTCTTATGTCTACACCGATCGACGGAGGTCAACACCACTTTCACTGAAATGTTATGGACAGTAATAAGTTTGAATAAAGAAATGTAAGGCATTACATAACGATTATTAAGTGATCCATTTGTCGAGTTGTGATGTGTGGTACATTATTGACCAGTTAGTTATTTGAGTCTTTGAAAGGTAGGCTTGAGAAAACGAAATAATTCTAAGTTTGATACTAGAAAAGCTGCAGGATTAAGGTGTGAAACGAAAAGTCTGGAAAAATAACATAAAATAAAAATTTAACAGGTAACAGAAAAAGGACGGTCGGGCACAGGGTAATATTTGGCAGCGTCATGAATATAAGCGCCTTTAGCCGACCGGGTTAGCCTAGGGGTAGCGCGCTCGCCGGTTATTCCAATGGTCGCGGAATCGAATCCCGTATAGTGCATGGGTGTTGTGTTTGGTTAAAAGTTTTTTTTTCTATGATTTGAAGAGATGCGAAATGATCATAGTCGTCGAACCACCCTATAAAAAAACACTAGTACAAGTGCCAGTATCCTCTGATAGAGATGCGTTTCTGATCGACTCTATTGCTGGCGTAATACTAACCATTATTATAGGACTACTAATTTCATGCTACATAAAATATTTCATTTAGGAAAATAGGATAATAAAAATAAGGAAGTTGAAATACCCAAAGAAATAGAAGCCTAAATTAGTTATCCAAGTCTTAACGGGGAGAGACACGTCTTTAGCTTGGTAAATAGGTCAACTAAAATGTTATCATACATGTAAGTAAGAAGAGGAAAAAAATTGCATTAGTTTGAAAGAATACTAAATGGGATGTAAATGATGGATTTTATAGCGTAACAGAATAGGTATCATTAATATACTATAAGATAAAAAGGTAATCTTAGTAAGAATTACCTTTTAAATGTAAATATTATGGGTATCCATTAAAACATCACGCTCAGATACGCGTCAAAGATTAAACCAAATACGTGTTTCTAAACGCCATACTTTGTAAAGCAATTAAAGGGTACAGCTACTGCGTACCGTAATAAGAATTTATAAATCTATTTGGATCCTGGTGGAAATTATGAATACATTATTATTATAAGAAAAGCTTAGTGAAGTCCTTAAATTCGCTTCAAGAACTAAATCTGATTTAGGAGTCAACTGAAAAATGTTATCTAAGGTTTGAAACTATTGAAAATGATTATTACTCATGTTATGTCATTTAACTCACTTACATAAGATGAATTTGTTTGTTGACTTTTGATTCTTAGAAATATTTTACATGAAATGTTAATACAAAACTGCTCGTACATTCGTTACAAAAGTATACGCCATAGCTCACGTAGCTGGGACAACAATTTTGTCGAGTCATAAAAAATTGTATGTACGTTTCCAGCGAAAAATATTAAACAAATATCACCATGCATTGTCATTTGGAAAAATATATTTCGCAATTTAGCAACGTTGAAGCTAAAGCGACTCAGGGAGGCGATAAAAAATCGATGGTGCGGAAAACTGACGAAATCAATAACGTACGATAAATGACGACGCCCCACCGACGCCAGGTTGTATAATGAATGTCCTGATACAAGCAATAAAGATGCAAACACACACACAATTACTATGATTTGGATCTTTGAGGTACATGTTCATCTATGATACATCTAGATGTTTTCATGAGTACTACTTGACGCTGCTTTTGTACGCTGGAATGTAAATGTTTGCAGTGTGCAACGAAAAACTGTTCTACCTAATGAAATATACTAATACAAAGATTTGTAAAGTAAGCAAGTTCAATGGTTCAATTAATTGGTAGATATTTCCAAAATTAAGCATTATATATATTTTTTCTACCTATTAATTGGAATATTAAATATTATTTATGTATAATTATTACAAATGATAGAAAATTGGGAAAGGGTTAGAAACAAATAAAAGTACGAATGCGATAATGGTGGGGAAAGTTGGTAGACGTTTCCAACTTTCCTCACCAATATCATGTTGGTTCTGTTATTTGTTTCTATCCGTTTCCCGATTTTCTATTATTTGTTATGTATTTTCGCCTGAAGGTGGTTACTATTATTGTGAATAAATATATAATTCTAGTAAACCTTGTAGTTATATGCATAACAACAAGATATATTCTGGCTTGGGAAACAAATGTGGAATTAAAAGAATTCTCTTCTAGGAATTAAAAAAAATCTCTGGAATCTGAGAAAATATGTGAAGTGCTATAAACAATTTCATTCATTTCGGATCTTTTACATTCCCGTTCCGTTACATTCCCATGCATCAAGTTGAGGAGAGCATCAAAACTGACAATTAGCTATGCATGACACGGACTAAGCCTCTCTCCTGCGGCACTCGATCGATAAACAAAGCACATACGCATTCATTCCGTCGAAGTCTGTCTGTCTCTCTCTCTCTTTCAATTTCCCTCACCGAACCCTTGGAATGGCAGCCATTAATTGGATCGCTTCTTTGGCTGAAACCCTACTCCTGCTCATCCTGCCGTCGACGGAATTCCTTCCTTCCTCCCTCTCGCTCTTCTTGCTTCCCTGCTTGGATATCCCTCCTCCCTTTCCCCTTTGGTACTCCTCTTCCTCCATCCTATTGGGTCCTAAAACGACCGTCGAAGACGTCATCACTCTCAAGGGGTCAAGGGAGTGAGGTTGACTCCGGAGATTCCACGATAAAAAAAAGGAAATGACCTTCTTTCGTCTTCCTCCCAATAGGTCCCCCTCCCTCTCTCTCTCTCTCCCTCTCCCCCTCCCTCCCTCTCTATCCACCCCTCCTGCGTATCCCTATCAGGTCAAATTATGACCTTCTCTTCCCCCATTGCCGCGGAAAGTGTACGAGTTGATGAGTTCTCGGTCCGCACGCTGCTGGAGTCATATTGCAACCATGACGCAGTCATCGGTGACGTCAAAGCATCGACACAACTCGAAATTACACTAAGAAAACGGTTGAACTCGTGTAACGGCTATCCTTTGGTGATGCCCGTGAAATGAGCCATTCAACGATCACGACCCAAACATTACCTGCAGTACGAAACTACTTCCGAAGTTTCGCAGGATGTCTTGAGTATGTTCAACTAGTTTTTATACAACATTCCGGGTGGCATCGAAGTGGGGAATTCGTTTTGCTGGACCATAATTTCGATAATAAATTACATCTAAAAAATAATTTACCTATTCATCGCTGAAAAATTACAAATAATGACTGTTAGTGGTTATACTTAAAAGGTGATAATGGTGATAGACGTTAATGATTTCTCATGAGTGGATAATTTGCGCCATTCTGTTGGTATTTGACGATGAAATATTAGTATAACACTGTCATGAGTTGGAAATAATATATTAGTTATTGAAACCAAATCTTTAGGAAATATTTCACGTTTCAGGTTCTCTGCATTAAAATAATTTCCTTTAAAATACATATATGCACCTATAAACCCTATTTATTATAAGACTTTTATTTATGAAGACAGCCTGCATCAATTAATTTATTTTTATCATTTAAAAACTTAATATAATATATTATAATCATTAAAGAATTAATGCATTGTGCGTAAATTAATGTAGAGTAATTTAGTAATGTAATGTAGAATAATAGTAATAACGTAGAATGTAGATAAATTTTATATACGATCTTAGAAAAATGGAGAATAATATCCATTACAAATATTTCGTGATGAATTTTGTCATTATGTCTACATATTTCCCAGAAATTAGATTTTTCTTGTTTTTATAATTTAAGACTATGAAGGGATACTTGCCAGGTAAAAAATATTATAATATTGTTATTCAAATGTCTCCAATTACATATGAGAGCTTTGAAAAGCCTCGTCATTTACTTTCATCGTCGAATAAAAATCCTCCGAGGAATGTAAAAAGTTACGTTCTCATGTGGGCACAATTAATTGGCCTGTTCATCTGTAGAATGATTTCCAGATATACTAAGTTATGAAATTAATTTAATGAAAGTATTTACCAAGCGTAATAATTCATATTTTAAAATTTTCGTATAAATACTGTCACTACTTGCATTACTAATAATTAAATTGCATGTAAGTTGTATTATTTCATATTTATGTATAAAATTAATGAGATAATTCATGATTAATTTTAGCTACTTTTACAAATATTTTTTACCATAACTTCACTATTCTATTAGTTCTCACGTTAGGCTGAAAGGGTTATGTGGATTTTATATAAATTTGTAGTTGTATTACATATGACTGATTAAAAACATATTTAAATATTATAAAAGTTCAAATGGAAGAAAGAGTAAGCGGAATTGTTGAATGTGCTGACGTGTCTGAGTAATGTAATTGGAAGACTTTAGTATCATTAATGAAGTAAATCCTACTTCAAAACTTCTACGAGATAATTCCATTTAATAACACTAAACATAGTTTGGCTGTATTTACCTCTGCAGACCTGCTGGAATAGACCTCGTAGGACTCGATTTGTTAACTTGATTAACGTATTCTCAGCAGAGATTGAAAGAACGGATACAACCACAATACGTTGTCGTGATTAATAGAATTTCGACGTGTCTTTTTTCTTCTAAGCTTTCAAGAAAACAGCATGTAATGTACTTTGATTCCAGTGAAGTAATCTCTTCAAAACTATAGCGTAGAAGGTTTCTCTTCCGTTCAATTTGCACCACGTAAAATTAATGACCGTCCCCACATCATATCTGCTAGCTTTCTCAGATTATAGGATTATATTTCCCCAAATTAACTGTAAAATTACCTCCATTTGAAAAGTGTTCGAGTACAAATTCTGGATTTTTTTTCCTGAAAGTTAATTCTTCTGCGTTGCGAGAGAAAATTCAGCAGCGCTATTTCATAAAGATTTCAAGACCAAGTTCTCTTTACTTTATGTCACATCAACCTCTTAGCGAATGGAGGCGCCGCCGCTCACCCCTACTCTACTGCCTCTCGTCCCCGTAAATTCGAATCCTAGATGTTCCCTTTGCCTCTGCTCTAATGGCGCATCCCCGTGTTACTGGACTCATTCCAAATTTCGGTCTCTCGTGCCGCGTCAAGGCCAATGTATATTTCGGTTGGTTAAATGTGTTGTTATTTTATTTTGGTGAGCTCTCCAGAATTTATCCAATTCATTAAAAATTTCCGATGGATTTCGAAATACACTCTTACAGTGATGTCGTCGACTCTCCCTTATAAATTCCCACGGGTGCACATATCGTAATAAAGGATATAAAAGCTTAGCTTGGGAGTCGCCGCTTCGATATTTAAATTCGTCACGATTCTTTGCTTTCAGCAAAAGAATTTACGATAAATTAGAAAATAGATTAAAGTAAGGGTGAAGAAAGTAAAGAGGGTAGTAATAAGTAAGAGTGTGAACAAATGACTTTTTACGATGAAGTTATTCTTAGAACTTTTCATCTCAAAATCCGAGAAGAAATTGGCGGGAAATAATTACAAAAGAAGCCCTTGGTCGTATACGTACGTCTTCAAGATATATTTTTCTAACCATGGCGTTTTTTTTATTAAAAACCCACCAATTAATGATGTATGAAAGCGATAGCTACTAGTTATGTACGGTGAAAGGACCTTTATGCAAATAATTAGATTTGGGAAAGAGTGTGAGTAATCAACTACAAGATGTTTTTCCCTGTTTTATTGAATTTTCTGTGGAATAATCCTCATTCTACTGACATGTAAAAGTTCTTAGTTACTCGAGAAATCGTAGGTTTCTGAGCATAGAACTAATAATGAAAAGGGTTTTGCTACATACTCAGAATTAAGAGGATTTTGTTAAAGGACACTAATATTTGAATTATTAAAGTCAATTGAAATGTATTAAAATAATGAACACGCATTATGGCGTCAGCGAGAAAATTTTAAAAGTTATTTTCCTCTTACCTAATATATTTGACGATAACTTTCTATTAAAGAGGATATAAAAGAGAATTGGCGAACTTTTTCTATTTTTTAAAGTGAAAGTTTTAGTTATGAAGATGTAAAGATTTCGTCTCAAAAACTGAAAGCTATTACGCATTTTGCCTGGACTAATATTTAAGTAGTCTTAAGGAATAATTTCATCGAGAAATAATATATTTTTATTTACACCAAAATGTTTTTATTCGTAATACATACCGAACGTTTCTAAGACATGTTTTACGTGCCCATGAACAAAAGAAAAAGATCTTAATAATTTACCGCCTGATCGTGAGAGGGGATATATTTTTCCAGAATGCAAGTTATGTCATAACGCAATTCAAAAGATGTCGTTCACACAGTTTTATTTTGTTCGGCAAAGTAGTATTCGCATTTTTTCCTATGATAATTAAACACTTAAATGATTCCATACACTCTGTTCACACTGCCCTTAACACGGTATCAAACACTGTTTCAACACTCTTCAACACACTTAAAACCGTCGCCGATAATCTCTTCGCGATACACTAGAAGTCTACGGGAAGGTTTACTAACTTAAGACTATATTCATCGCTAATTTTTCCAACATTTCCATCTTAAAAGTAAGCGTTGTAACAAGGTTAATGCAATCATGGAATGGTACAATTGTTTGCACTTATGAGAAAATGTACCTCGGAATTTAGTTTTAAAATTTTAGGGGTACAAGTCTCGGAGTCTCTGTCACAAAGCATTCATCTATTTTGCGAGAGAGAGAGACAGAGGAAAATGGAGACCTGCGGCTTTTGCGATAGTCCTCATTCACCTCTCTACGCTGTCTCGTTCTCCGTTCTTCGTCATTTTCGGTTGGCCTTTGTTGGAAAGTCTCTTGCCCCCCGCCGCGCGCCGTCCCACTCGTCCCATTGAAGTCGCTGAGGTGCGTCCGTGCCCCCCACCGCCCCCCCGCACCCTCCGAATTTGTCGTCGTCGCTCCATCCAATTTTCCTTTGTGGCGACTCTACAGGAGAGAGAGAGAGAGAGAGAGAGAGATGCTCTCGAGTTAAGCAACCCTCGCAAACCCCTCACTGGACCCTCCAACGAAACACACACCCCTCTCCCATCCTCCCCCGGCACTCATCTTTTTCGGCAAGGAGGTGGTGGCGTCGGGCCGCGTCGCTACATCTGGTCCATTACTCTGGCCGAGCAATTTCATTCCTCTCTCCCTCCCTCCCCCTTCCATTCTTCTTCACCTCTCTCTTTCCCCTTCCTTTTCAATCCACCTGTTCGTGTTACCGCACCTAGCCCAACTGAAGACCAGAGGCATCGCAGGTACACATGGAGAAAATCGGAATTATAATTAAAATTTTTGGTTCAGACACATAAAATAAAGATTGTTAAAAATGAGAAACACGCTTATTTTATTCGGCGACATTGCGGCACT
Organism: Rhinocypha anisoptera; assembly: GCA_011762765.2. Classification (NCBI taxonomy): domain Eukaryota; kingdom Metazoa; phylum Arthropoda; class Insecta; order Odonata; family Chlorocyphidae; genus Rhinocypha; species Rhinocypha anisoptera. The sequence goes on from WURS02087450.1 coordinate 23,465, forward strand.
TGCTGGACGCCAGATACAAGCCTTTCTCGGGAAATGGCCACGTGCACCCACCCATCCTTCCCCTCTCTCTCGGCTTTTGGATCCCGAGTTCTTCGGGGAACACTGGTCTCCAGACATTTCATTCATCTTCCCGTGGGGGATTACGGTTGTTTTAATGATTTGGGAGAGTGAGGGCGTTTGGAAAACAGCCCTTTTGAACCGCGTCGGATCTCCTAATTAATCCCCAATCTGTTGATGGCACTCGTGGTGAAATAAAAGGGTTAGGGACGATGAGCTCATGAGGGAGAGACAGAGATAGAGAGAGAGAGAGTGGATTACTCCCGACACATCCCTCCCACAACCCCGGCCGACATGCTTAAATCCCGACTGCGATCCCCGGGCTCCGCTTCTTTTGACCTTCGCTCGACTTCCTCCTCCTCCCTCAACACTTGCCCCCCCCCTCTCATGTCCCGTCCGCCACTCATGGAGTATTTATTTCTGGATCGCCTCCTCTCATCCCCCACCACCTCCTCCTCCTCCTCCTCATCGCTCCCCTCCCAACCACCCCCTTC
>WURS02087451.1:0-10047 GCA_011762765.2 Rhinocypha anisoptera
GGGGAGGGAGGGTTAGCATGGAGGAGAAGAGATGAGAACGGATGCGAGAGAGAAAATACTATATAGCGTTCCGTCTCTCGTCCCAAACCTCTCCCCCACTTCCCTACTCCTCTTCCCCCAATGCCACCACCACCTCCATCTACCCACCCCGTCTATTCTCCCCGTCCGCTTCCATTACGCTCCGTACGTGCGAGTAATCACGCTGAATTTTCACGAGTGGGAAGGGGAGCGATGCGGAGCGGACCCGGAGAGAAGTGTGCTCGGGACTGATTTAGGGACTCCGTGGGAAGGACAGCGGAGCATTTTGGGAGCGGGATAGTTGGTAGATGGATGTATTTGGATGGCCAGACTGGAGCTCGGGATTCCTATAGGAAGAAGAATGTGTCCCCCCGCTTGGTAGCACTCGCCGTTGATTAAGGAATGCACCGAGCGACGGGTGTGCCACAGCACTCGCTCTGGGAGCGGAGTTCTCTCACTCGAAGCAGTGGGTGTCGCTCGTCGTCTTTTGATGGAATGGGCTCATCGCGGAAGCTCACGGGATTCCCCACTCTCTGCTTCTTCCGCTCTACTCTCTCACGATTCCCTCGTCAGCCAATTCTCTACGCCTGCATTTCTCGCCGCAAGAGTGTAATCCTGCGAAATATGTCGTTGACAAGGGAACCGAAACAACGATTACTTCGATGCCATCTGGACATCCTTTATGTTAATTAATTCCCCGCCACTTTTACGGTCTTTCTCCGTCACTTTCGACATTATTTTTTCTTATCCTTGCTCCATTTCATCTTTGGGACGGAAGGTCATAACGCTAGTGGGGGGGAAATATATTTTTCACTCATTTAAAGAAAAATAAATCGATTTCCCGAGTGGTCAATTAATTTAACGTTGAACCATTGCTCCAGAGATGGGACTCCATATAAAGTGGAAGGAACTATTTCAATCCTTTTTTTAAATCCGCGTGACAGTCTTTGGTTTTTCAATGCGCTTACATTTTTATATTCTGCTATATTCTCATTTTGTCTCACCACAGTGTAACATATTTTATTGTGATACGGATACAGTAGTCCTCACAATGAAATAACATATTAAATTAAATGGAATTACTAGATATATACTAATTCGGTTGATATAAAACGAAAATAAACATTAAAATGACAAATAGCGATTATTCACCAATTTGGTGTTGTGGTGCCTCTATTTTTTGTATAATTTTAGTGCTTCTAATTAAATAATATACATGGCATATGAGATACATAAAATACACTATATAACAATTAAATAGTGTATAATAAATATGCCATTAAAAAAAAAACGATATTGTGAGACTAGGATACAATTCAAGTTGCCCATCGCAAACCAATGTTTTCCAAGGGTTTGACTTTTAGATTGACTTAATAAAGAAAAAAACTAATTAGATGTCATTTAATTTCTTTATGTAAGCTTTGTGGTACTGACAGACTAGGTTGTAGAACCATCAAATGAGGATTGCTGAATTGAGTAATTACCCAAATAAATGAATCACATACTAAATTCAGGATAGCTGTCTGCTTCACGTACTTAAAAACATCTTGCTCTATCATTAAGCAGTTCATAAAACAAAATACTCTGCATTAATGGCGTATCTAGAAAAGGAATTGCATGTACTGAAGATAATAGGGAGAATAATAAATTATTTTTAAATATATATGTACACGAAGCTCAGGCCCTAAAAAGTACGTAAAAGTTATGTTTATTCTGTTGGTCTCTACCTATTTGAAGGCAGCTTAGCAGTATTCTTTATTAATATTCTAAAATATGATAACAAATCGTGAAGACCGATTTTTGTCTTAAAATATAGTATAAGGTCTATACTGTATAACTCTTGATATAAACATGGGGAACAACTATACAATTTAAAATGGTTTTTACATTGCAAATCACAAAAAATTTTTCAGTCAAAAATAGTTACAAAATTAGCGGGTTGTTTATAAGTATGTCCATTTATGGAGCCCATTTTTATTCAATTGCAACTTATTTTATTCCACATATTATTGGAAAGTAATGATGCCTCTATGATAGGTATTTATGCTGATGACCTGTAGTTTTTCAATTACATGTTTAATTCCTATGCTATTTCTTTATTTTAACGATATTTGGTATTTGGTAATTATTTTGTGAATAGTTTATTTATGTAGCGTATTATTAGCTAAATCAATGTTATGTAGAAGGTCATTGAATCGTCAGCAGTAAATGAATGTTGTATAAAATATGTGCTAAAAGGCTTAATTGACTTTCATTATCGGCCATCAGTAATGGTGATTAACTAAAAAATTAACAGGAAAGGAAATAAATGACTTAAGTTCTTAAGAAATATGTTAACTTTATATTATTCCATATATCTGAAGTACCACTAATTATAACATTGCCACGTGAAATGTTTGAATGATTTCCTATCTTCGCTGTTTTCCTTTCCTCGCTAGAAAACTCAATTAAAATTTGCATTATTTTCCACTGAAAGAACCCTCAATTATGCCGATAGGATCTGTAAAAATAAATACGGCGTAGATGATTTACGATTAGTCTCCACTGTGGATAATACTGCGTTGTTATCCACTTTTTGTGGTGGTGCAGGTGACGTGTAGCAGCAGTGGTTATTTTGAAATGTCAATATATTTCTCACCATATATTAATGTAAACACACAATTGAGGACGAATTGTGCTTAAATAGGCTTTTAATTTGGTCTGTCCTTGAAGGTACTTTTTCCTAATTATAGAAAAATATCCTAAATGGCCCTAATGCATTTATAACGTATTCCTGTGCTTAGGAGATTAATGAAAACCAGTGAACACAAAACATCCTTATTATTTTAAAAGGTTTAGGGCAAAAGTTCAATAGATTTACGGTATACCCTGTTAAAATATTATATTCAGGAGATTCAATCTAATTCATTTAGAAAAAAATGTATGATTGAAAATTATATCAATAACAACGAACTCTTTGTTTTTAAGACATTAATGAACATGTACATACACAGGACATAACACATCTTAAGAGGTTAAGAGCAACAGGCCCATGAATTTACGATAGATAGTGCCCTATTTAAATATTACATCCAAAAGATTCATTCTATTTCAATATAAAAAAGTGTAACATTGTTTTTGATATGATAGTATCTATAATTTTTAATGTCTTGTAAAAGGATTGAAATTGATTATTATTTATTAGAAATTTTTAATTCTCTGCTGAAACATTTTCAGAGATATGGAAGTCATGATTTAAAGTCCCTATCATTTCTCAAACCACCCGTTAAAGTATGTAAAGTTTTTTCCTAGCATTTATATTTTTTCGTGCCAGCCATTATGAATTTTCCACCACAAATTCTTCACATTAATACATCCGCTTGAAATTATGAATGTCAGAGTTCATTTTCCTTGATCAAGTTCGTGTTGCAAGATTTTAAAATGTTGGGTTTTCACTCGAAATTTACGTTTCGTCACCTTTCTCATAAAGTAGGAAAATATTTATTTTTCTGGTCTTCTAAAACAAGCTTACGAGGTAAACCATATCATGTCTCTTATCACGTGATCCCATACGTTTTAAATATGGCCACAGCCGCAATTATTGCTGCGTTGGCTTTCTTCCTACTCCATATATCTTGGAAAGATGGAGCTAGGAGATAGCGTGGTGGGCAGAATTTTGTGCAGAAAAGTCGGTTCTCCCGCATCCGTTCTTCCTCCCCACCGGCCCTCCTTCTTCCCCTCTTTCACTTTCTCCCTTTATTATCCTCTCTAACCTTTCTCTCGCTTTCTGTCTCCCTTCCTTTCTCCCCACCTCTCTCTCCCTCCCAAAACCATTTAAGGTTTGATGGATTGCTTCAGTTTGGGCCGATGTTCAGGTCGTTCCTAGTTTGCGGCCGTGTTTTCATAGGCCTTTCTAGGGACCCATTAAAACCTCCACGCGGGTTGATACTTATAGACTGATTATGCAAATCGTGAGCCAAAATAGCATCGATTCGGAAAGCCTAGGGAGATATGTAGGGGAAAAGTCTAGAGAGATGTGACAGATTTCTATTTTTGGACCCTATTGTTTCTCCTATCCGAGATATATTTTTCTTTGAATTTTCTTTTGGGAAACTGGCCAAGTTGATACGATCCTTAGCAAAGTTCTTCCTGGGAAAGGTCTTTTTGAATTTAGGATCTCTTGTTATACCGTTCCTTTGAACCTACTAAGAGATAATGGTTTTTCTTGCAGCCTCGAGAGTCTCAAATAGAACACTGTCACAGCGTTTCAGGCTTACGGAAGAAATGATTTGGGCAAGGGATGATTTTTTTTGTTGTACTTGTTGGTTTTCAAATTTTTACTGGTGATTCGCGAAGTCCATCTAGTTTTCCCTTTGTAAATATTATACAAAACCCCTAAATGACTCTTTCCGTTTTCTTGTACTCTATTACTTGTACGCTTGTACTTGTAAGTATTTTGACTCTTTCCTTTTCTATAAAAAAAGATACCGCATTGATGAATATTTTGGATGGAGATTAAATATTTTCGTGAGGGAATTATTTAATCTCCTTCGGAGAAAATAGTAATTGAGAAATTAGATAAATTCAAAGGACACGTGCTAGTAGGCTTATTAAATCCCTTAGTAAAATATTAGGTTTTGATGGGAAAATCGAGAAATTCTAATTGGTCATCTGCATTTGCAAAGAGGCTTAAGTCAGGCTGAATTTCTCAGGTAGGAAAAGTGGTATTTATTTCTGACTCCGGGAGAATTAAATTTCTCCAGTAAACCCACACAGATTAGATCATTAGAATATTGGTGAGAGAAGAAAAAGTTTGCATTTTCCACATATAATTTTATTTCTTTACGACCCGGGTTTCGTCGCGTAGCGACATCATCAGGTGAGTTGCTGCTGCTGGCAGTGAGTGCCGTCCCGAATCGCGCGTCTCAGACTGATTTTAAACCGCTCCCTACGACCGTCCTCCCTCCCAATATATACACCGCCGCCTGTTATGGCTGACGTATGCATATATTAGGACGGTGGCACGGCCCGGGAGGGCTAGTCAGTTGGATTAGCGGCGGACGGCACCCATTGCCAGGTCACCACGTGTGACTGTACCTCTTTATTAATAATTGTTTCAATGTACATTTCCATTAAATTTTGATTGGCATGAAATACAAGTCCCTGGCCCTTTGTTAAGCAATGAATGGCCACCTGGGAGTCTACACATATGATTACATTGGTGCATTTAATCTTAAAATGATATAATAAGTCCAATGCCTCTTTTAGGCCTACTATTGCTGCGTACACTTCCGCAGCGTTTATTTTATATCCCATCGGCACTGGAAACGATTTCGAAACTCCCCACTTAGGAATCACAACCCCTCCTTGCTGCGGTGTTGCGTCGGTATACACTTGCACTCCACCTGATGATGTCGCTACACGACGAAACCCGGGTCGTAAAGAAATAAAATTATATGTGGAAAATGCAAAGTTTTTCTTCTCTCACCTTGGGGGATCTTCTTTCATCCCCCCTATAATGTATAACAGGTCCGATCCATTCCTCAAATAAGTCCAATATGTCGACGTTTTTTTCTGTTTCCCGAACTTATTTTATTATTGAGCTCCGAAGGGAACTGATGCCTTCATTTTCACACTCGAGTTGTCCAGATAAAGTGGAGGGAGGTGACGGAGAGCATGGTCAATCCCTCTCGTAGCGGCATGCGACATGTGCATTTGACCCGATGGCCTGCCTCGTTCCTTTGCTCATAGGTCTGGACTTTGCCTGGTCCACCAATGGTTACGTGTACCATACCTCTCTGGATTCTGCTGCAGCCGTGCCGGCCGGTACTCTCCAGCGAACGGGGGACAACATCCTGGCCCTGGTGCGACATCTGACCTCTTCTTCTGAGCTGTCACATTCAAAGGGAGTGAACCGCGATCAGGCCGGAGCGGGGCAACCTGTTTACTTCGACATCCTGGGTGCCGGAGTGGTACGTTGGCCGATGATTGCGGGCGATGTCATCTCCTTGGCATCCATTTCCGCTGCCGTCCTCTCGATCATCTCTTTCGGTTTGGTGCCGTCCCGTGACCAAGGTACTCAATATTTTATTACTTCATCAATTTCAAACAAATTTCATCCTTCTATCCCATTCGCTTTCGTGTGTAAGTGTACTGGTGCGTGCTTGTGCCGGAGCTGGCTGCTAACATGTTTGGGCGCACTGGTACGCAGAATGCATGATGACGTCACTGATTACTCGATCCTGCCACTATGTGTATACGTATATTGTATCTGCCTCATCCGCATCTTTTTGCAGTTTTTGTGGTCATGGAAAAAATTTATTTTTTCATTCATGTATGTTGATACTTTGTATTTCAACTTGTCTTGTCAGCATTGTCGGCATCAAACACTTCATCCTTAACAAAACCAAAATATTGTTCTGGAATCATACGTTAACCACCCATGTCACATGTATAATCTTTTCAATTGCTCTTTTTATCAACTGAATGAGTAGGATTACGACAACCAGAATACACTTTTAAAACAAGTTTTGAGGAATATTTTTATTACATTGTACATTGTCAATATCTGACCCAGTTGCATCTAAAGAATCATCCGGGTGACCACCACAATCAAATTTTCTACATTGAAAGGATAATTGCATCAACTGCATTATTTGCAGTTAATTGGTTGATATTTTGACACAAATAAATTATTATTATTATTGTGTTTAGTTTGTGGATGCCACGTGTTCTCCTCTCTCTCATTCACTCATGCAGGTCTCGCATTCCGTGTGTCGGTGAGGGAGTTTGGCGTATGCATCCTGGCTCAGATCGGGTCGTGCCTGCTCACTCTGATTGTCGCCGCTACCATTTCCGTGCTGCTCTCCCTCCTGGGCAGGACGATGAGTTGGTTTGCGCGACCCATATGGATCGGTGTGTTGTACGTCATCCCCACATTGCTGACGCAACTAATCCTCATCCTTGCCATATCACAACGACAGAAAAAGGTGAGCGTCCACGTTGTGACGGAGCACCGTCCAATACTTCCAGTTAATCAATGGACACTTATTTAAGAGTTAGATAGTGATTACCTTGAATGAAACTTTTGTGTGACAGTCATGATTGATGACAATCACACAACATTTTTCTCAAAGATCAATTTACAATCTCTCAGCCTCAGTTTTAAACTAACTCAGGTTTTATTTCAATGGGAAAGTAATATTCCAACTCCACCAGGATCAAGTCACCACTTCACTACCATCAAATCAATGTAAATGAAAAATGGAAGAATAATAAGTGGAAGCTAGAATAAATAAGTAAAGGAGTCAGGTTAGGGTATGTAAGCCTCTCACAATGGGTCGCTCATAATATGTCCCCAGAAGAAGAAATAAAGAAACAGTAGAAGGGCATCCAAGGTATCAAAGTGAGAATGGAGAAGAAGAGATTAACATGCTGGGTTTCTTGGACGACACAGCAGTTAAGGCAGAGAAAAGTGAAGACCTACAGACTACATTGAACACCATGGAACGAGCACTGAATGAGCACTACATGGGAATAAATGGAATGAAGACTAAAATACTAGTATGTGGAAGAGAGAAGCTGAGTGCAGACCTCGAGCTACAACGAGAGAGAAGTTGGAGCCAGTGGAATTCATTACCTATCTGGGAAGCAGGATTATTACATGAGATGGAAGAAGTTCTATGGATATCAAGTGTAAATTAGCTCAGGCTAAGAAGGTATTCATGACAAAGAGGCGACTACTATGCTCAAGGAAGATATGTATCACTCCAAACAAGGAAGCGATATGTGAATACATTCTTGTGGATCACGGCTCTATGGATTAGAGGGACATGTATCATTTGGAAAAGCAGACCGGAGAGAAGAATGGAAGCCTGCGAAACACAGAGTGCTGGAGGAGAATGCCGAAGATATCAAGTGGACGGACAGAGAGTCAGGAACGAGGAAGACAGAAGAGCAGAGGAAGCTAAGTCAATGTGGAGTATACAATAAGGGAAAGATGAACAAGGAGTGGATGTGGGACACACACCCAGTGAGGCATACAATGGTTTCGTTATAAGAATACATATACATAATAGGAGGAGGAAAAGTAGAAGGGGAAGGTCTCACAAGGAAGACCAAGGGACAAATATATAGGGCAAATTATCAGAGATGTTAAAAGGGAGACCTACTGAGGGGTGTGTAGGAGAGAGAGCTAACACTGTTAGATAGGAAAGGATGGAGGGGGGCTGCAGTCAACCAATCTTCGGATTGAAGTACCGATGATGATGGTTTTATATGTCATTGAGGGTTGCTTAGGAACATGGAATATCAGTGTCGTAGCAGTTTGTAGCACTGGATAATTATATACACAATTCTGCAAAGTGTAAAACACAGGAGGGCTGCACATGCTCACTTGGTATGCATTTTATTGTCCCAAACCTATGGTAGTATTCCTCCCATTGATGTTATTGATAATCCTTGATCCTCCTCTCCGGTCTCATGCTGTGCCTTTGTGTTCCAGTGCTGTAGGTTTCAACCACCTTTCTATTTACCCTCTGCTTTTTTTCATTCACCAATGTCTCTCCTTACCTGTTTCCATTCTTTCAAAAATGAACATCCCCTATCCTCAAGGCATGTGATATTGGTTCCTATTTCTTCTTGGCAAGTCAAGATGAACTCCTCCAATCTGGTCCAATATACAGTATCACTGCCATTTTGAAATTCTTACATCCTACGTCAGCTGATCTTCATCATCTGATAATTTCTAACCCTTTAGGTTTAAAATCGCATGTCTGCCCAAGTTCATAGTCGTTGGATATGAAAATTTGTTATTCCCTGCATCCTCAGGAAAAAGTTGCCTTTCACTTAGACAATTGAGAATAGCCACCCATTTGTTTCTTTATAAATGTGGCACTGGTTTCATTATACTCCACTGGAATATAATTGAACCAGTGCAACTGCTTTGCTGCAGAATGACCTTGAAATTTAATTATTATTATTAATTTTTTAAAATTTGACAAGCACAAGCATATGGTTCAAAAATCAAGAACATCATTGACCTAGAGGAAATTTTATCAGTCATACCAGTGTATGATTCAATTTTTCTAAAAAAATTCCAACTGAGAAATGCTGTTAAATAACTATCTATTAACTAAATAATTATCTAACTAAATATCACTCATAAGTACAATAACCTATAATTAAATCCAAACCCCTTAGCCTCTTATGCTAAAAAATTAGTTCAGTGATGAACATGATGTCATTATTCAATATAACCGTTGGAGCTGAGCTCAAATTATGATATTCCCAGCACCACTTGACCCATGACAATAGCCCTATCATACTTTCATTGATGTGAAAGTGGTCTTTCATTCTTCTATTTAGAGTATATCGTCGATAGTGTATTTGCTGCATTGTCTTTGCAACATGTTTGTCAAAACCAAAGAGAGGTTGTTCTATGCCAGATTTGTGTGGATCCATTACTTTTTTAATCTAATGCTATTTTTCCCTCAAAGCACCAACAATGATCAATATTCACGACAATAAACGCTTGGAAAAATCAGTGAAATAATAATTATCAATGGTATTATTCCTTTGAATGATGCTGCAAGATCCTTTGCAACAGTTTTGCATTGCCTTTGAAAGAGTTTTGCAAACATTGCATTATATTCAGGCTAATACATTAAGTTCTTTGTTATGAACATGGTGCATACCTACCTTAAGAGAGTCACAGCCCGCCCAAAACGAACCTTACTCGGCCCGAAGGGGCTCTTCCGACTGTGCCGTTTTGGGGAGTTGGCCGGGCTCTGACTTCTTAGGTGTCAGACTAAAGCCGGAAACCTCCAGGATTCCCCGGTCACACCCATTAGGCCGTAGCCAACATTCTGGCTTGCTGAGGGCAGGACTATCCCGGCTCTCAAACGTAGACTGATGGGCAGGCGGGATGAGACTCTGTATTATCACTGATCCCCCAGTGAGCAAGGACCGCGGCCGGGTGGCGTCTGGGCATTAAGAAGCCACACGCCAACAGTCCCAGGCCACGGCGGGAATAAGGGGTGAAACCTCCCC